>OZ023314.1:12293427-12331338 GCA_964007375.1 Ophion obscuratus | reverse complement strand
GGAAATTCCACGTTCATTGCCTAGAGCAAATTGCAATTACCAATTGATCGTATACGAAGCGCCCAATGCACTATATGTGATAGCCTTTAAGTCGATTTTTTCCAAATTTCAAGGTCATCCCAAGGTCATCATTGGTTGTGTAGTGCGAAAAGGGGTGGAAAAATGGTTCAACGGTAGGGGTTTGCGATAAATAATTGAGAAATTAAAAAATTCGTGTGCACTGCTTTAAACTGGAAGCTCGGAAGCTCCTAGAAATGTTGATTCTGGACCAAAAAGTCGAATAAGAAATTTGAAGGACGTCTCAGCATCTACATTTTGGTCACCTTTGAATTTGTTCAAAGTGAAGCCTGCTGTCTTCGAGCAAAATAAAGGAGTTGATCCAATTGCAAGATCACCCTTTCTTGTTTTAGGGATTGACGAGAATGCATGATTACATTGTTTGTTCAAAGTTTACTTGATTTCAAGGTCAACTCTTTTTTTGTCAACAGTGTACTTGACTTCCAGGTCAACTCTTTTTGTCTAGTAGTTGATCTGATTGAAATGGTGATGCTTTTTTTAGAAGTTAATCTGATTTCAAGGACAAGTTTTTCATTATGAGTTACACGATTTGCAGGTCAATTATTTTCTTAAGAGTTTACCTGATTTCAAGGTCGCTTGAAAAAATAAATCCAATCTGATTTCAAAGCTAACAACTTTTATTCAACAAGTTGACTCGATTTCACGGTCAGTTCTTTTACATAATTAGAAAACGATAAATTCGCTTGAACAAAAATCAAAAGCGACCGAATCGCAGATCTTTACGTGGGCGTACCCATGATCTAAGCTTGGCAGCTCATTTTATTTTCGCAGCAGAGGGGGGTGGGGCAACGGATAGTAGACTGTTTTTTTTCTTCTTGAAGGGGGGCGTCTGGGTTCACCGTTGGATCTTTACGGGGCCTTCAATTGCTGTCTTCGATTTTACGCTCCGGAATAAATATCCCCGCTTTTCGGGCATCCAATTTCCAGCAGTGCGCCCGATACGTACATATACATACAGGGTGTCCTGTAATGAATGGATAATCCTGCAACTGTCGATACATCGGATCACGTCCTACTATATGCTGGAATTTCAGTTTATTAAAAATCCCACGGTTTTCGAGATTTTGGGCTTTACGTTATTTTTAGAAATCATCTGCTTTTGGTTTTTCGCATGGCATTTCTACAAATGAAATGGATCGACAATAACTAAGCAACTTTTAAAGTTATTGGCACGATATGCGTAGTAAATTTTATTTTACACCGCAGGCTATCACAGCCAGGCGTTCGAACTGGTTTGTACGAAACTCTGCATAAGATCTTTTTTCATAAATTTTCCTTAACATTTAAGGTTAAAAAGAAACTATCCTAGATCAAACAAGTAATCAAGGATATTCTTTGGAAAACTGGGTCAAAAATCGTATCATTTGTAGAAATTGCATGCCAAAAAACCAAAAGCAGACGATTTTTATCTCAAAAACCGTGGTACTTTTACTAAACAGAAGTTCCAGCATATAGTAGGACATAATCTGACCTATCGACAGTTCCAGGATTATCCATTCATAACAGGACACCCTGTGTGTAGCACGAGAGAGTTGATCGCGAAGTTCTGCACGCGGTCGCGTGCGTTTTCGCACTCTCTCGTGCATGCACTCCCGTAACCGCGTTAAAAAGAGTACGAGGGAGTCTTCTGGCGTCGGGGGTAGCGCGATGAGGTCCGCGGGGGCGTGGGGGGTCGGAGGATCCACGGAGGAAAAGTGCGGGAGTGCAGGAGACGCGTGCACGTTCTGGGCGGAGTAGGAGTGATCCGTGCTCGAGGGGGCCAAGAGTCATCGAGCTCACGAGAGGGGCGGGGAGAGAGAGAGAGAGAGAGAGAAGAGAGAGAGAGAGAGAGAGAGAGAGAGAGAGAGAGAGAGAGAGAGAGAGAGAGAGAGAGAGAGAGAGAGAGAGAGAGAGAGAGAGAGAGAGAGAGAGAGAGAGAGAGAGAGAGTAGAGAGAGAGAGAGAGAGAGAGAGAGAGAGAGAGAGAGGACAGAGAGAGAGAGAGAGAGAGAGAGAGAGAGAGAGAGAGAGAGAGAGAGAGAGAGAGAGAGAGAGAGGAAGAGAGAGAGAGAGAGAGAGAGAGAGAGAGAGAGAGAGAGAGAGAGAGAGAGAGAGAAAGAGAGAGAGAGAGGGAGAGAGAGAGGGGGGGGCTAGTGACACACGCACGACTGCCACGCTTCGTGGTCACGGTCGGGGAACACATACGTGCGCGCCTCCATCGGGCAAAAGTGCTGGGCTTCTGCGTATACGCTACGGAGTAATTGCCAGGGGAGAGCGACGCAGGGAAAAGGGCAAGAGGGGTACCAGAGAGAGAGTGAAGAGAAGGGGACGCGGAACGTGCCGCCACGACCGCGAAAGGGTCACGCTTCGATTGCTCTCCCGCATATAAAATAATGAGAGCGAGAGTTGCGATAGTATTACATACGAATAATAAGACACACGACAAGTTGTTGCGCTATCGCGTGATCCAGCTCCGGCGGGAAGAGGAGCGCGCGCTCCAGAAGTCCGGTCAGAGGTCGATTCCCCCTGCATTTCTCTTCGCCGCCGACCGGAGACTCTTCGTTCTCTTTACTGCGTTTTTTTTTTTTCATCGTCGACCGGGTCGCGTGTTCCTCAAGGCGATTTCAGATCGCCGCGAAGGGAAAACCTTCTCCAGGGCTTGGAGGTAAGGCACTCTGGATATGCGAACTGCAAATGTACGAAGAGGAGCATTTTTTGTTTTTTTTTTTTAACTTCGGTGACTTCTGATGACGCGGTAGGAAGTTACGTAGACAGTATTTTTTTCACAATTGGAACTTGTTTTTTTGGAAAATCACGTCGAGGGTAGGTACCCGCTTCTTTGATAGGGCGCCCGGAAGTCCTTTTTTCGTTGACTCAATGAACAACCGCGATTGATTTGGGTACATTGATTTGCGAAGAATGGCTGTTAAAAAATAATCAACTTTTTCGACTTGAACACTTTGAAATTCACCTATTTTTAATCCAGTGGAAAAATCATCGTGTTGATTTTTAATTAGTACTGTGTATTGAGGGCTTACGCGTAGTTGAAGTTTGGGAAAAATATCGATTTTTTGTTTTCGACGGATTATCAGTGTACAATATTGCAAAAAATTTCTCTGAAAATTTCAAGGCGATCCCTGCCAAATTGAAAAAGTCTCAAAACGACTTTGTCAAAATCGGTGACCACGATATCTAAAAAATTACAGCACCAATCGACTACAAATTTCACAAACTTCGTTTACGTATCAAAAAACAGGGCTTCAACGAAGACATTTTTCGACTCATATAGTGATTTTTTTTATCAATGAAAATAGAGCGGTTTTTCACCGAAAATCGATACTTTTACTTTAGACTGCAGCCATTTTTTTGAAAAATCCATATTTATTAAAATAAATAATTTTATGCAAAAACTGAATGCGCTTGATTTTTTAAACTCGGATGATTTATTTCCGAGCAGCAGTGGTCACCGCAAAATACGTTATTCAAACAGTGGTATGCAAAAACCATGGTATCTACCACATTTATCAATATTTTTTCAATAGAAAAATTGTGAAACACACTTGAAATCATACTCTTATAATTGAAAAAAAAAACCATTGAAATGCTGCAAACGTTGTCCCAGAAAATAATTCACGAAAAATCCTCTTCTTCCCAGCATCGGAATGGAGTAAAAAGAGTTCCAAATCGAGACTGAAAGGGCGATGTTGGGATGCATCCAAGGAAAAGAAAGAGAGAAGAGCAATTATATCGCAATGCTCCGATCGGAGATTAATTCCACACCATTTTATTTGTATTCACCTGGCAAAACTCGCCATTTCTCAAACCTAGACAAACCATTGTATCTACTACACTTATCGATATTTTTCAAAACAAAAATTGTAAAAAATACTCAAAAACCATACTCTTTGACGTCACACCAAAAAAAATATTGAAACCTGCACACGTTTTCCCTGAAAAAATTCACGGAAATTTCTCTTTTTTCTACGGTCACGAGTCAGGTGTCACCGTTAACCCTTTCTTGTCATTGTTATCATCAATTAATTATTTAATAATCCAAGATTCCTAGTCACAATGGATGGTTGCTTACACTTTGAGAATATCAGCATGAAAATCACATATTTATTACGATACTCTCTCTCTCTCTCTCTCTCTCTCTCTCTCTCTCTCCTCTCTCTCTCTCTCTCTCTCTCTCTCTCTCTCTCTCTCTCTCTCTCTCTCTCTCTCTCTCTCTCTCTCTCTCCTCTCTGGCTCTCTCCTCTCATCCTCTCGTCCACACACGTCTCATCTCCGATGATCTCGTTACAGCGGGATAAAGATGGAGAGCGATATACGCGTAGAGAGATCGTATAACGCGATACAAGATCGAGAAAACGATCCGTGTATGTTATATATATATATATATATACATGTAGCTCGTAAGAGTTTGCTGTGCGCGCTCGTTCATGGCAAAATTTCTAGACGAGTTCCTGTTTCTGGCGCGCGAGGCCTATTCAATGTGAGTTATACATGGGCACATTTATATGCATATAAATATACGTGGGTAATTTATGTATTTATATATATATATATATAAATATATGCACATATAAGTACATATGTGTATTGTACATGTACAGCGAGCAGTATGGAAGACGTCCAAGAGGAATTTTACTTTTGCCTGCTTTGCTCTCAGTTTCCTATGGCTACAATGCGTATACGTGCACGCAGTGCGTGAGCTCGACCAGAAGAGTCTCGCGTCGAGCTTGACTACGTAGTCGAGCACCAGCTTCTATCCCTATACCATCTATATATGGGGAAAGGTATGATTTTGAAGCATTCGACTTTAAGGATAGTCCTCGAAACAGCCAGATGTTGTGACAGCCATGTTGCGTAAATATAACGAGCTCAAACTGTACAGGGTGGCTCGAAAAGTGATGTCCAAAAGGAAAATCTATTAGTTTTAAACTAATTGAAATTAAAGTTTATTCCGTTTAGTTGAATTTTATTAAAATCTTAATTAAAATTAATCAAAGTTTATTTCAGTTTTTATTAAAATTGATCGAGTTGAAATGAATTTTAACTGAAATTAGAATTTGTTGAATTGGAATGAATTTTAATAAGATTATTTATGATATCCAGATTAAACGTTTCAATTTAGTGTTTGAGAAAAAAGCATTTTTTATTTTTCTCTTTTGTGGGGTTTACTTTCCTCGCGATTTTTTTTTACTTGTGTTATCATTACGAAGTGTACTATTAAGCAATAAATAAATAACCATCTGAACACTAACGCAAATGCCGAAGATTTTTATCAAAAGTTTGAAAGGATCAGTGACAAATGACAAAATATGATACTCGTCTGAATGCCTCCCAATTGCTTTTGAAAACTTCCAAGAGGAAAGCACACACAACAAAAAAAATTGAAACCTACTCTACAGGAATTTGAAGAAAAAAATCTTTAAATCCTTTTTTTTTGACGAAAACTAATAACGATCGTAGTACATACATGGGGACGATTCGGATGGGTATCCATACGACGCATCCGGATTTTCATTCCGCACGTTACTTTTCGCGCCACCCTGTACGTTTAATGAATGTTATGGCACGGGCAGGCCCTCCGAGAACCCCTGCAGTCTCGCGATCGCGAGTACAGGAATTGCAACATATATAAGTACACGAGAGCCAGAGCGTATACCTGCATATATATAAAATAAATATATATAGAAGATCTGCAAAAGTGGTAGGAGAAAAGGATGCTAATGCTAGACAATTATCCACGAGCGTATCAGTGGCCAAGGTGGAGTCCTAGCCTACGTGAACCTTTTTTTTTCTTCATTTTCTGCATTTTTGTTCCTTTTCTTTTCGTGACGTCGCACAGCTCGACCATTAGCCCTTACGAGTCACGTACTCTTCTGGTCTCTAGTGTTTTTTTTTACTTTCTTACGTCTCTCTTTCGCTCTTAGTCAACGTCGAATTCGGCAAATCCCTTGACTTCTTTATCCAGCCCCCCCCCCCCCCGCCCCCGCCCCTCTTGCCGGTTCGCTCTGGTGCTTACTTCACCGTGGCTCTTCCTTCCGCCATCTTCGATAATAATTGTCTGCGGTCCTTCCATTTACCTCTGACCCCTTCCTACGCGGCTGAGTTTAATCATTGCTGTAGGTGGCGCGTCTCTCGCGGCAACGCTCTTAATTAGGGCTCGCCACTCTCTCCCGGTACTCGAGATCCCACCTGGATAAACCGAGCGTTTCCCTAGAGTAAACTCGCCAAGTCAACTCCTTGTATGTGTGTGTGTGTCAAAATCACTATATATATATATATATATATATATATATATATATATATATATACACAGGGTATCCCTCTTATCTCTGAATGCATGAAAAATATTTTCTAACAGCTTGATTATTCATGCTAAATACATGTGTAATTAATTTTATAAGTGAATCACTTTTTCATACGAAAAAAATGTTGAATTCGCACATGATTTTATACCCGTTACTGTGGCCTTAAGATTAAAAAGAATACGTTTGTAGATAAAACAAATAACCGAGAGTATTAAAAAAAAACCGGGTAAAAAAAGTCATCATTTATAGAAATGGCATGCGAAAAACCAAAAGCAGACGATTTTTATCTCGAAATCCGTGGGACTTTTACTAAACTAGAATTCTAGCATATAGTAGGACATGATCTGACCTATCGACAGTTGTAGCATTATCCACTCCTAACAGGACACCCTGTATGTGTGTGTGTGTGTGTGTGTGTGTGTGTGTGTGTGTGTGTGTGTGCGTGTGTGTGTGTGTGTGTGGTGTGTGTGTGTGTGTGGTGTGTGTGTGGTGTGTGTGTGTGTGTGTGTGTGTGTGTGTGTGTGTGTGTGTGTGTGTGTGTGTGTGTGTGTGTGTGTGTGTGTGTGTGTGTGTGTGTGTGTGTGTGTGTGTGTGTGTGTGTGTGTGTGTGTGTGTGTGTGTGTGTGTGTGTGTTTATGTATAGTATGTGTGTGTGTGTTTGGGTAGGAACGCATACGCTTCAACGTTTCACGACGACACCAATTTCGGGTAGAGGCTTCGAGGGATCCTTCTTTCGGGCTCTCTTTTTACTACGCGCGCATAAAATCGACACCTGGTGGACCATCAAGATATTGGGGCAAAGTGTGCAACTGCGCCACGCATCGTAAATACCAGGAGATTGATTGATTGATTGATTATTTATTCATTAACTATTTATTAGCATTATTGTTCGTGTGATTAGAGAATAGACTAAAGAAACATATTGTTAACTATCGTTATTACTTGAGATATTTATTGCTATTAAGGGCTTACACCTAGTTGAAGTTTTAGAAAATATGGATTTTTGTTTTTCGACCGATTTTTAAAGTATGAAATTTCAAAAATATTCTGTGAAAATTTCAAATCGATCCGTTTGATGTTGAGGGAGTTATGGGCGTTTATACAAGCTTTTATACAAGATTTTACAAGTTTCTTTTATATATCAATAAGCCGTGCTTGAACGATGGAATTTTTTTTTTCGATGCGCAGTTTTTTTTTCAACGAAAATGGAGGGTTTTTGCACCAAAAATTGATAATTTCACTTTGGACAGCGGCCATTTTTTGGAAAATCAACACTGTAAAAAGTAAATGCGTTTGATTTTTTTTCATTTCTTTTTTTAAACAGTGGTCTGCGATAACCATTGTTTCTACCATATTTATAAATATTTTTTTAAATAGAAAAATTGTTGAAAAATACTCAAAACCGTACTCATTAATGTCAAAACAAAAAACGGTAAACCTGAAAAAGTTTTCCAAAAAAGCACAAAAGTTCCACTTTTTTCGGCCACGGAATGGAATCAAAAGAGGCCCAAATCGAGACTAAAAACGTGATTAAAAGGCGATGTTTGAATACATTTAAAAGAGAGAGAGAGAGAGAGAGAGAGAGAGAGAGAGAGAGAGAGAGAGAGAGAGAGAGAGAGAGAGAGAGAGAGAGAGAGAGGGAGAAGAGCATCGATATCGCAGTCATGTAATGAAAAATTAATTCCACACCATTTTATTTGTATTCACCTGGCAAAGCTCGCCATTTTTACTTTTCACGTTTTCTTTTTTCATCTCTTTTTCTTACGCCTCCTTCTCTCACCTGGCTCGATGTCTTTCAGAGCGGCCGAGAACGGAGCTTGTAAGTGGAAGTTTTATGTGCTTTGCCCCTCGTGACGACCCAGAGACGCCCTTCCTCATTAGCAAGGTAGTTTCGAGGGATTGCGTTCCATACGCACTTTATTGAGTTATGTATATACAGGGTGACAATTATAAAGCCGCGCACCTTTTAAGGGTCTTCGCGCGGAGATTTTGCGACCGAGAAAAATGTTGTTTTAAATGGTTTTTCTTTGAAAAAAAATGGAGCATTTTCGAAAAATATCGAAATTCCATTTTGCGTACAACAGAATGAAGATAATTAAATTCTGAATACGAAAAATTTCCAACAAACTTTTTTTTGTGTATCTCAGCAACGTCAGAAAAAATTATTAAAGATGTATTTCATCGTAAATAAATATACTTTTATTCCATCTTCAAAAGTTTCAAACTTCTTAAATAGAATTAAATCCATTAATTTAATTTTATTAATTGATTCAACCATTAATTATTTTAGTCAACGCTTAAATTAATTAATACAAGCGTTGATTGATATTCAATTGATATTATAAATTATAACACTTGAAATTTAATAAATTAAATGACATTGAATATATTTAATTCCATTTAAAATCAATTTTCAATAGGAAAATGTGATTGTGAAGACATAGGTCTTCAAGGACATTACACTAACGTCTAAATGTTAAAAATCACCGTCGGGTTAATATAAGCACATTCATACAAAGATCATTTCGAGGATCATTCCGGACGCAAAATAAAAAATTCCTTCCAAACATTAAAAAAATTGCTGATAGCCTGATTTGCTGATAGCCAACATTACACAAATAAGACGGCTCCGAAATCCCCTTCCCTATATATAAATATGAAAAGAAAAATTCCCCGTATTCTGGAGCCATTCACTGGAATAAAGACCGCACCAGGACAAAATAAAGCCACTAAATTTCGGAACGCTGACGTCTCGTGTATTATTGATCGACCGAAAAAGAGACCATAAGTTACATGAATAGTTTTCCCGAAGGTACGTTCGATTAAACGCCACGTCAATCCTTTTATACATATACATCGTACAGCTTGTGCGGACTATAATTGATAAGCGCGATGAGTGTCGCCCTGCACGAAATTCGAGCTCTCTCTTTCTCTTTCTCTTTCTCTCTCTCTCTCTCTCTCTCTCTCTCTCTCTCTCTCTCTCTCTCTCTCTCGCTGCTCGGAATCCACGTCAATCGAGTCAGAGAGTCATCCGAAAGGGGGAGATCCTTCGCAATCTGTCACGGGACGTAGGTATAAAAGTTGCTGGATAATTCCAATCATCCACAATATATATACACAAACACTCATATATATATATATATATATATATATATATATATATATATATATATATATATGTACATACCGGGTGTCCTGTTATGAATGGATAATCCCGCAACTGTCGATAGGTCAGATCATGCCCTACTATATGCTGGAATTTCAGTTTAGTAAAAGTCCCACGGTTTTCGAGATAAAAATCATCTGCTTTTTGTTTTTGGCATGTAGTTTCTACAAATGATAACTTTTTACCCAGTTAAAAAAAATACCCTTGGTTCTTTTTTTTATCTATAAAAGTCTTCTTTTTAACCTCAAATGAAAAGGAAACTTTATGAAAAAAGATGTTATGCAGAATTTTCATTCAAACCAATTCGAACATGACTTTGATAGCCTGGTGGTGTACAAAAAATGTACTGCGCATATCGCGCTAATGGTTTTAAAAAGTTGCTCAGTTCTTGTCGATTCACATCATTTGTAGAAATCGCATGCGAAAAACCAAAAGCAGATGATTTTTAAAAAAATATAATATCAAGCCCAAAAATTCGAGACTGTGGGACTTTTCCTAAACTGAAATTCCAGCATATAGTAGGACATGATTGGACTTATCGATAGTCGCACGATTATCCATGTATAATAGGACACCCTGTGTACACACACACACACACACACACACACACACACACACACACACACACACACACACACACACACACATGTGTATGTGTACACATATTTCTTATGTGGAAGTTAATTGATAGAGTTGTACCACATGGCGTATGTGGGAGATGCGTTATCCTGTGCAATATATTTTCTCTTCCTTCCCCCCTCTCTCTCTCTCTCCATCTTGTTTTTGCTGGTACGCATAAACACCACCGACTTTAAACCCGCCTCACCTGACCACACATTCGCATGTTTGGAATCTAAGCCTGTGGGACAATTTTACTCATCATCGGAAGTGGTTTACCTCTTCGTGCGAGAGTGATCATCCGCATAGGTGACGCATGACACTCCGTGGCCTGCGGCGGTTGCAATTTTCGGTCAGTAAAAACGGCAACGCCGACCGATTTCGGCTACTTACGAAGCTTGTAGTCTAGTATTTGTTCTGCGTGGCAATCCGTTCCTATTTATTAATGCTTCAATGAATTCAATCAATCATTAATTTCGTTCAATTAATTTAATCAAATTAATAGATTTAATAACATCTTAAAAAGTTTAAAACTTTTTTATGTAGAATTTAATTGTATTTATCTACTTGGAAATGCATATTTGATTTTTTTCTCGATGACGGGGCACACAGAAAAAGTTTTTCAAGAGTGTATCGTATTCGGAATTTAATTACCTTCATTCTGCTTCACTTAAAATGGAATTTTGATATTTTACCGGAATGCTCACGTTTTATATGATATATATATATGCGCGCGTGTGTGGGTGTGTACACCCTCACACTACACGCAACACACGTGCCGCGAAAATTCCGAAAAAGTTAAATTATAATGCGGTAACGTCGTATTATCGAAAAACCGATGTGACATCCTCGCCACAACCCTGTCTTTATCTCCATCTGTGCGACAATCCCTCTGTTCTTTTTTTTTTATTTCGGGCGGTCACATTCACGTGATATTTACCATTTACGTGTGCGCATTGGAGGTGCAGATGACGCAGTTTTCGTCGCGTGTAAATTATACCCGAAGATGAGGGAAAAAAGAAACACCCCTTCAAGGGGGTAGATTTTGATATTGTGCAATATTGAGGGAAGTTTTACCCTTTGAATTTCGTTACTAATTATCGGTATGTTGCGTCAAGATTAATCGCTTATGTATTATTTTAGAAAGAATATTCAATTTATAACTTTCCGTTCATTTTTTTCATTTTTGTATTCTGTGTGTTTGACTTTATTGGTCTTACGACGTACCAAAGTATCGGTAGAAACTGTCATAGTGGCTAGTCAATTATTCTTTAGCCGTGTGTTGGATTGTTAGGCAAAATGGCGCTTGAGTTTTTTTCGGCGGAGGTTACGACGCTGAGGAAAAAAGAGGGGGAGAGAGAGAGAGAGAGAGAGGGTGGGAGGGAGAGCTCGCTTAAGGGGCAAGCCACTCCAGTTCTTCAAAAATGGCTAATTTTAAGGATGTTTTTAACTAGTACAACGGAAGCATTAAAAAATGAAATTGAAAAACTTTATTCTACACGGTTTTAAGTGTACAAACATTTTTTTTTTATTCTAATTTTACCAGTCAGAGGCGTCAGAGTCCAAGACCGCAGAGTACCTCTCGTGCAAAGCGTTCCGGGGCCGGAAAGATTTCTCGTGTACTTTTCGTTATCGAAATCGAAATCGTTAAAATATTTATGTCAGCATGCGGGAATTAGAAAATACTTTTTTTCACAAAGGTAGATTTGAATGAAAACTTTCAATTTTGACGAAAAAATCACCTGAGTAGTTGTTTATAAAAAAAAAGTTGAAAACCAATCGCCAATTGCCTACGTAATTCCATGGAGAATGCATGGAGAAGATGCGTTCGAAATTTCAGGTGAATCGATGCGCATTCAGCCGGGTTACGTTTCCGGCCAGTTAAAAAGACATGATTTTAAGAAAAACGCGTTTTCAGTTTAAACTAACATTTGGCAATAAAAATGTTCGGTTTACCTTTTGTATACATTTTTACAATTTTACAAATAATAGGTAAAAACAAAATTTTGGTTTATTTAAGTCACTATTTATAGACGGAAATGGTAGTTAAAAAAACGTCCTAAAAAAATTCAAAACATAAACATCAAACGGTTTTAGATTCAGTATGTTAATGGCTATAGCGCATATCATACGATTTTTGATATATACAAAAATAACAAAATAGCGGACATTTTTCGAAAATACAAAAAAAAACGAATTTTTCACCGTTTTTAGCAAAAAAAAAGTAAATATCAAAATTTAAAAAAATCCTGGATACGCGCTATAGCTATAGTTGTAAAGACCATGTGGTTGAAATTTCATAAGGATCGATTCAGTAGTTTCGAATATTTTATCAACAAGCCGTCGAAAAACGATGTTTCGAGCGAAAAGCGTTTAAAGTTTGTTTGGGTTACATAAATAGATAAAAAAACGTATTTTGAAAGTGTATTTATTAAGTGTAACAACTTTTATATCAATATCTATAATATAAACGTATCAAAAAATGCATGAAAATTGCCTTATTTAGGCGTCTAGAGTGAGAAGACCCCTTAAGCTGGATCTTAAGCTGTGAGAAAAGAAGACAGCGAGAGGAAGCCCATTTCAGATAAATGCATGTAATAGAAGCCTGTAAATCCTTCAGTCATCAACCCAAAGCTTCCCATCTCTTGAATTGGGCTCTCTCTCTCTCTCTCTTTCTCTCTTCCCCTCTGTCTCTCTTTCTCTCTCTCTCTCTCTCTCTCTCTCTCTCTCTCTCTCTCTCTCTCTCTCTCTCTCTCATCTATTGTCTGCCGCCCTCGCTCATCTCATGTACCGAGGAAAACCGACATTGCTTGACAAGGTTCGAGATAGTGTGATATGACCCTAGCGCGGAGCTTTTCCCTATCTTTGCAAACCTCCCTCCCTTCCACCCTCTTTGTATCTCTCCCTTGCCCTCCTTGCCTCCGTACGTCACCTCTTCGCCATTCTTCGTCCTCCTCTCTCCCCCATGATTCGCCCTTTTTACCGTCACCCTCTCGTTATTTAAATCAGGCCAATAAAGCTCCGCTCCACGAATGCGTGCGCGAGTCCCGCGATAGCAAACGGTATTGCTTTCGCGGTGACGACGAGATGGGCCCGTGTGCCTCAGGGAAAAAAGCGCGGGCGTCGCTGGAACCCAGGGTGAGTGAGAGATAGCGCTGTTCTTTCGGTATCAGGAAATTATGGTGCGTCAGAAATTTTTTATTTCGTGAATGAATGCCTGCTATTTCTCTCTCTCTCTCTCTCTCTCTCTCTCTCTTTTTCTCTCTTACACGAAACATCACTCAAGTGTGCACCTTCGGTTTTGTTGAAACTCATATTTGTGATAAAGCGTTGAAAAATATTAGACACGTATTTTTATTTATCGGCGAAAAAACAGTTTTAAGGGAGGAAACCACCCCTTAACGGAGGGGTGTCGAGGGGTGCTTTTGTAGTGTCACTCACAAGCAATCCACCGATCTAAATGAAACAAAAACCGAAATTCTTCTAATGTGAAGCGATAAAAAAATGCATGATAGAGGTGTAGAAAAAGAATTATATTGAGGGGTGGCATGCCTTTCTTTGAGGGGTAGTCAAAGAAACCCCGCCCTTAAAACCATTTTGAGCTGAAAAAAAAAATACGTGTCTAATACTGTTCAATGCTGTACCACATGTATGAGTTTCAACAAAATTGAATAATATTGTATATTAGTAATTAAATATATTATCGAATATGGAATATTATCAACTAAATAATTGTTGCTGTAAAATAAAATACAAATTCTTTCATTACCGTTTATTTATTTCAGTTCATAGATTGTTGTTTATTAATTTTCCGTTTTTATATTGTTTATCTATAAATTATATGCTTATCTATTCAATTATTGTTCGACCTTTCGCTCAATGTACAAAGCCAGCAAACCCTTCGCCTAAAAAACATACACTAACAAGGAACATCCCTCAGGTGACACTCTTCGGTTTTGTGGAAAGTTGGATATGTTATAAAGCACTGAAAAGTAAGCGATACGTATTTTTTTTTATCGGCGGAAAAACGGTTTTAAGGGGTGAAACGAACCCTTGAAAATAGGGGTGTTTTCCGTTTTTCGTCGATAACGGTATCGTTCTGATCTCCAATGTATAGTGCACCAAAAAATAAACATTGTTGCAATTTTAATTTTTTTAAATATCTCGTACCGTTAACACGTTATGGACGAAAAACGAAAAACATCCCCATTTTTGCGGGTGCGTTTCAGCTCTTAAAACCGTTTTTCCGCTGATAAAAAAAATTCATCTCGCTTACTTTTCGGTGATTTATAACATATCGAAATTTCAACAAAATCGAAGGGTGTACCTGAGGATGTTCCTTGTTAACTAAATTTTAACTTAATGTATTATTAATAAAGAATTTTTGTTGTAAAAATGACACACTTTCTCTTATTAACGTTTATTTATTTCAGTTCATAGATCATTGATTCAGTTCATGGTTCATTTCATAGGTCCATTGCATAGATTCGTCATTTTATTTCATTTCATAGATTCAGTATATTGATTCAGTTCACAGATCGTTTCGATTAACTTTCAGTTTTTATATTGCTCATCAGTATATTATATGCTTCATTATCCTTCAGCTTCATTCAATTATTCTTCATTATTCAATTATCCTTCAAGATTGTTGCTGAAGGGTTACTGCGCTATTATTAAATTTGCAGTCTACCAATAGATCAAACCCTCTCCCCGCTTCTGTCTTTCAATTCCAGATTCTGTTGTATTGACAAATTCTCCCACATTAATACATGTCCATGCGACGAAAGAAAATTCTTATTTCTCCTTCGGAACGTTGATTATTGTAAATAAATATGCCACAAATTAATAAAAAATAAAATAGACCCAAAAAATATATATCGAACCATTATTCAATCTCGTCTCGACCAACCAAAATTCCATTACTGGGAGGAAACGCGAAATAAATCCAGCGAAAGATTCACCAGGACTGCACGCATTTGATTTAGTTTCGAATTCCCATACCTGTTCAATAATCCTCCATTGTTCTTTGAAAGTAACGGTGCGGAAAAATAAAACTATTTTAACTATTGGAACTATTAAAAAAAAAACAAATAAAAAATACAGCCACTTCAATTTCCCAACTTTTTTCAACCTCAATGTTATTGAAAAAAATAATAAAAAAAGAATCTGTTGGCCGGGTGCCATTATCCTCAAATAGCTCGTCATTACTTACCACGTCACGCTTTATGGCCGAGTGCGCTATAAAAGCGAGTGTCGCGAAACTGCGCAGCGCGCCGATAATGCAGCGAGCAGGAAGAAGAGATGGAGAAAGGGCTCGTCCTGGTACCTCGCTAATCGCGAGAAAGCCTTCGAGTAAAAGTCTCTCTAGCTCGTTGCTCTCCCCCTTCGTGAGATGTTTTCCCTAGAATCGCACGAAATTCCACTATATTCGACTTTCGCTTTACCGGCGACGCTTTTCCGATTCCTCGATTTATAATCACGAAAAAAAAAACATCAATTAAGGGGTCTTCCCACTTTAGACGCTAAATCAAAGGCTATTTTCATGATTTTTTTTGGTTTATATTATAGATATTGATATAAAAGTTGTTACATTTAATTAATACACTTTTGAAATACATTTTTTTTTTTCAATTATGTATTTATCTAACCCAAACAAATTTTAAACGCGTTTTTCTCAAATAACCTTTTTCGACGGCTTGTTAATGAAATCTTTGAAACTACTGAACCAATCCTTATGAAATCTTAACCACATATTCTTTGCAACTAAACCGATGGCGGATTTTTTGAATATTGATATTTACTAATTTTTTGCCAAAAACGGTGAAAAAAACCCTTTTTTAATCAAAATATCCGCCATTTTTTATTTTCGCATATATAAAAAATAATATGATGTGCGCTATAGCCATTAACATACTGAATCTGAAGCCGTTTGTTTTTTTTCGGATGATCCATCTCCGAGATTTCATCAACAGCGGAAACCTACAATTTTTTGCAGGACATTTTTTTAACCACCATTTTTCTTTATAAATAGTGACTTAAATAAATTTTAAAAATCATTTTTTTTTCGCAAGTGTGTTTATTAAGTTTAACAAAATTTTATATCAATATCTATAACATAAACCAATCAAAAAAATTCATGAAAATAGCCTTTTAAGCGTCTAAAGTGAGAAGAGTTTTTAAGGAGCTACATCTACTTAGAGGCCCGAAAAAAATGGCGAAATTCCGATTTTTTTTTGACACTGGTTGGTAAAAAAGAAAAGCACTTTTTCAACAAAAAGGTACATATATTCAGAGCCTTAAAAAAATCACAAAAAATACAGAAAAACAACAAAAACATGGCTGCTGGGAGATGATACTGTTTTCAAAGTCGGTGGACGTGACAGCTCGAGAATCACTTGATGGATTGTTTCCAAGTTTACAGGAGATACGATGAGAAATATTCAAAGGTCGTTGACGATCTCACTTTCCTTAAATCGATCTTCATTTTTTAATAGTTACATAAAAATAACGACTTTTTCCGTCGATTTTGTATGCCCGAGGTTCAATTCGTCGCCATTTTGTTTAAAAAAATTATTTCAAAAATCAACGATCGTCAACGACTCGTATTTATTGTTAGCTTGAATAACCCGTTTGGGTTTTAGATATCAGATGGACCGTTTGAGCTGGAGAGTGTCCACCGCCAAAGGTCGCGAAAAAATTACATCTGCCGGCCGCCGTTTTTGTTGTTTTTCTGTATTTTTTGGTGATTTTGTTAAGGCTTTTTCACCAACCGTTATCCAAAAAAAAAAAATCGAATTTGGCCATTTTTTCCGGTCTTCGGGGGTTTTTCTAATTTTTTTTCGGTCGGTGTCAGACTCGCCCGACGATCTCCGAGCTCTCGATTCCCGAAGAGTGAAAGACGAGAGCGCACAAGCCGAGCAATACTTTGCTTTGAGAGTACTACTTAAGTTTACGATTCGAGGCGGTAACCACGATGGGGTCTCGCTTGCGAAGGGAAGGAGGAGAGCTCTCGATTCCCTCGTATACGGAATAGAAGAAATTTTTTAACCAGAACGAGGTCTCGGGCAAATTGTCGTCATCGTCGTCGTCGTCGTAATACCCGAAGAGTGCGTCGTTGAAGGCTCGTTTGCTCGGTTAATGGAACGAAGGAACCCGCGATTCTTGCACTCCCGCACGCTACGTTCTTTCTCCGAGAAACAATAATGCGTATGGACGGGCAAGTCCTTCGATTCTCATGATTTTAAGTATACTAATAATATTATGCATCTTGCGATGCAGTGCAGAATCCTCCAATTGCGAGAAATTCGACCTCTTTCGCTCCGGTCGTTGCGGAAATTTCTTTGTACTTTGACACTTTTTAAAAATCGATTTTTTTTTTGCCTTTTTCGATAGTTTATACTTCCAAGAATATCCTGTAAAAATTTCATTCAATTTTAAATATAATTTTATCTTGCAAAAATCGATAGTTAAATCTTTAAACGCGTTTTTCTCGAAATGAGATTTTTCAAATTTTCTGACATTGTAACTCAAAGAGCAATTATCTGAGTGATTTGAAATTTGAACTGAGTACTCTTGAATAGATATACTCTACAATGACGTAGGATATTTTTGATTGGATGAAAATTGACGATTTGTCACTGGCAATAACGACCATTTTACAGGCAAGAAAACAGACTTTTTTCATAACTACGCCATTTTGTTAGATTTGGATATTTTTCAAAAATCCTACGTCATTGTACAGGAAATACCTTCCAGTTTAACGACATTTTTTCCTTTTTCGATTTCAGCTACTCAATCGGCCGGAATCATGTCAGCAGTGGAGGAACTTTTTTTTTGGCGCCTCCGAAGGCAGCGCATGAGTCGCTCGGATCTCAATATTTTTCTATGAAAAAATTATGTAACATAGGTCAAATATAGCCAAATATATTCTTAATTTTCCGAAACATTTAATGGAGTACTTTTCTTCCAAAAAATTCCCGAAAATCACTCAAATTTTCAGCAGAAACACTGGTATAGCCTCTTAAATTGATGAAATTGATGAAAAAACCAAACAAACCCAAACCCAATAATATACCACAATATATCAATATTTTTTACAAAAATAATAAAAAACCAACTCATATTATTTACATATACCTTTTTTTTATTACCCGAAAAGTCTGATTACATTTGGTAATTGTTGAATGATGCCCTCTCCCCACCGAATTCCAATCTTTTTCATCATTTAAAAATCATATTACAACTTATATTGAAAATATATTCCAAAAATTATATAACCATTATTATACAAACAAATCCAGGCAAACCCAAACAAACTCAACAATATACCTCAATGGATCAATGTATTTGTAAAAATAATAAAGACCAGCTCATATTATTTACATACACACCTTTTTTATTACCCAAAAAGTCTGCTTACATTTTCAATGCCATGGAATAGTTGCACTTCGTGTATTATCTGTAGATTAAAAAAATAGGTATTTTATGAAATTGACGGAGAAAGTCATTTATGTGTAAATATAATGTGATGACTGCATGATTTTCGTTTTTTTTTCTACTGACTTCTCCTTCAACGTTGTGCGATTACATTATTTAATGAAGTTCTGGTTTGACGTCCTTAAGTTCTTGACAAGGTACGGGTATTCATGCGTATTTTTAATTTGTGGCTCGAGACCGGTTTGCTATCCTGGATCAGCTACCTGTGCAGAAATTGTCGAAGGAAACCAATTGGATTCCCATACTTGTCCCTACTTCCTGATACCCAATGGGTCATCATGTTGGATCCCGATACTAAAACGTCACTTTTACTCACTAATCGAGATTCCCCATTGGAATCCAATATACAAATTCAATTCGAATCCTTAACGATTGCCACGTTATCGAACAGAATCCGAAACGATTCTTCATGGATCCCATCGCTTATTTATTGTCGTCATTTAGTTTATTGTCGCCACTTTTCACGTATGTTCGATTCGAACGTAGTAAGAATTCTCAAACGGCGTTCATCGTGGAACAGTGCAGAATCCAATTGGATCCCAATGAGGACTCCCTATGTGCAGCGTACCTAACGAATCCCTATACAGACTTGGGTGCATCCCCGACAAATTTCCGCACGGGTATTTCAATTTTCTTCGACCACCGAACACGAATTGATCTAATTGACTGACGAATTTCTTCCGGGAAAAAAATACTCATATTGTTGAATTTGTCACATCGAATAAAAAATGTTTATAAGCCTCGAACTCCAGAACCCTAAATACCCAAGAGCTACTGGACTTTTTTATGAAGAATCAATTTTTTTTTGGAACTCTAACCCATTTTCACCATTAACAATGTGATTTTTGACGAATCTCCGTTCCCATGAATATAATTAAAATATATAATTATAATTAGACTCGTATTATTTGTACATATATTGCTTTTTTATTATTTTATTCAAAATAAAGAGGCATAAAAAGGCAGAATATAAATTCTGCCTTTTTATTCCTACACTCTTTCCTACCAAGTCGCGACCCTTCACATTGCCATCCCCTCCACTTTTTCCCTTCCCACTACTATATCGCACTCGCACGAGGGCACAGGGAAACTGCGAAAAACCTGCGTCAATATATATATATATATATATATATATATATATATAATAGTAGATTCCATTGTACGGGGTCTTCCCCCTTATTACACCCCCCCCCCCACCATATTTCACTAGTCATCCCAACCTTGCGGCCAACTTCCCCGTCTGTATCGCAATCACCCTGACATTTTTGCCATGGGTATGAGGAAACAATACAGTCGACTACGTTTTCACCGAGTTTCGATTCACCATCGACCTCCCAACTGGGGCTGCTTATTGGCACACGGCAAGTGAGTGAGCAGCTAGGCGGTCACCCATCAGAGTACTGGTCCAGGCCAACGCACTACCGTATACAATTTGACATATTATTCGACATACTTTCAGCACGGAATATTCGATCTCATTTGACGGCGAAGGGGGTTGAATGGTATTTCGGATCAATTCGGCCATATTTTCATTATCTCCCGGTCCAGACCCCAGTCCCAGGACACCGGAACGTCACGAATCGATCGAAAAGCGAACGCAAACACATTTATCTTTCCCGCATCCCTGCGGGTATACCATTATATCGAGAAAGCATATTTTCCAGATGAGCACCATCAGGGTGCGAGAGAGAGAGAGAGAGAGAGAGAGAGAGAGAGAGAGAGAGAGAGACCAACCATCGGATCATGCACGCTGATTACCTCTTACTAATTCAATGCGATCAAACAGCGATGCTCCTCGCGAAAACGGGCAAATTTAACCGGTGTTCGCGGATGCACAGACGCGGGAAGGGTAAATGAAATATAAAAATAATGCACGCACGATCGAGCTGCGGAGAGGCGTTATTTCCCATATGCACTCGCCAGGCTAACGGAGTACTTTGCATACATCTACGCACCGAGCAATAAATCAACTCTCGCGTATCAATATTAGTCCCGCGTCAAACTTCCGACACATAGGCTCTCGCCATTAATTATTCCCCCGCTCAACTTTCCCCCCACCCTTTTCGCGTACAATCTTTACACGCATACATCATCGCGTCCGAATATACGTGAAAACGCATGATTCCAGTGGACAGTGAGCGCGATTTTTCCATTTCG
Source organism: Ophion obscuratus (assembly GCA_964007375.1). NCBI lineage: Eukaryota > Metazoa > Arthropoda > Insecta > Hymenoptera > Ichneumonidae > Ophion > Ophion obscuratus. The sequence goes on along the minus strand of OZ023314.1, from coordinate 12,310,525 downwards.
ATAATTCAAGTAGAAACGAGGACCAACGATGCTACGCCAGGTTGTTTTCTCATTAATTAATTATCCTTAATGGACGTGGGTAGCTTCGGAATTTATATTTAAAGTACAGAAAGTGCACACGTTGTTGATAAAAAATAATGTTTTTGTGAAATATTTGATTGGAGTTCTTGAGTAATGTGGATAAATAAAATGATTTAATATTAATGGGCGAATGATGTTCGTGTGGAATTAAATGCGAATACGGGGGCATATTGTTGTTGGTGTTCGAAAAATACAGTGTGTCGTGATCAGGGCAAGAACACCAAAAACATTACGAACATTTTGTATAAACGTTTCAGTCAATTCGAGAACATTCCAGTCAGTATTGGGCGAGTACATTTTTTTGGTTGCTTTTTCTTGTGAAACTTAAAATGTATTTATCGACGTATAAGAAATGTTTTAGTCACCGAAATCTTGGCTTTTGTAGTACAGACGATGAATACGTAATTAATAAATTCTGTTTATAATATCAAATCATTTATCGTAAATATTTAAGTATTATAAATGAGTGCAATCATATTATAATAATATTAATTGTCGAATGATATTCGTATGAATCGAAAAGCGAATTCGAAACTAACGTGTCTTTGTTGGTTAAAAAATATTGTCGCGATCAGGGCAATAATGCCACAAATTGTACGAACATTTCGAGGGCACGATTCAGCGGACAAAAGCGAAAATTTTAACAAATAAAACATTTTTCATAATTCGATAAATAAATTTCAAGCTTCACAAGAAAAAGCAACAAATTATTTTATTCGCTTAATATTGTGAGGTGAATGAGAATTCAATGAATGAGATTTCAATGAATTGAATGAGAATTCACCTCACAATATTAAGCGAATAAAATAATTTGTTGCTTTTTCTTGTGAAGCTTGAAATTTATTTATCGAATTATGAAAAATGTTTTATTTGTTAAAATTTCCGCTTTTGTAGAACCAATAATGATTACGTTATTAACAAATTCAGTTTACATTCATAAAATAATTTATCGTAACTATTTAAGAATTATAAAAAAAATACAATGATATTAATATTAATAGTCCGATGATATTCATATGGAATGGAATGCGAATGCAAAGCCATCCGTTGTTTGTTGATTGAAAAAAAAAATCGTCGCGATCAGAGCAATAATGTCAGAAATTTGTACGAACATTTCAAGGACACCATTCAGTGAGAATTCACATGACAATATTAGGCGAATAAATTCATTTTTGGCTTTTTTCTGTGAAGCTTATCATGTATTTATTGAAATATAAAAAATGTTTTGTACATCGGAATTTCCACTTTTCTAGTACACAAGATAAATTTATTATTAATCAATTCTGTTTGTATTTATAAAATATTTTATCGTAAATATTTGAGTATTATAAATTAATAAAATTATATTAATATTAATAGTCCATTGATATTTGCATGGAACAAAATGCGAGTTCGAAACCATCTTGTTTTTGTTGCATCAAAAAAAAAATTCTCCGCAATCAGGGCAATAATGCCACAAATTTTACGAACATTTCGATTCACCGAAAATTCACGAAATACTTTTGAGCGACTACATTTTTTGCTTTTTCTTGCGAAGCTTTAATTTTATTTATCGATGTACACAAAATATTTTACTCATCAAAATCTTTGTATGCTTGAAATACTTTTGTAAAGAAAGCCAAATAGATATTTTTACAAATTGATTTTGAACTTTCCGAACAAGCGAAAAATTAATTCTTGCACCGATAAAATACGCCGTGCATTTCGAAAAGTAAAGGAACCGATCGGACAGTGAGAACTGTGAGCATCGGATCGATGTCAATAGTCTCATGTACGCGGAAGCTCACTCGAGAATAGTAAGCAAACTGTTGGGGTCGAGCGAGTATGAACAACGAGTCGCGATGGTGTGTGCGTTATAGTTCGCTGATACATCAATAGTTATAATGCTCCGTGCAGCGTGTATTGTGCGCCGTTGCGTATCACTTAATCCCGTCACGGAAGCTTTACGTGCAAAATGTCTCGGACGTGTGTTACTCGTTGCTGCGAGACCGACAATTTTCGTCTCGTGATTCGATCAGCCTATGAGAAAAAAAACCCGCTGGCTGTAATAATATGCGGGGAAATATTATAAAAGACATCTTGTCAATAAACGATGAAGAAAAGTGGGTCCTTTTTATACTCCTTCCGATGATGTTTGATATTTTGTAAAGGGGTTATTTTTTTATTTGGGTAGCTATGCCTAAAACTTCCCCCTTAAGGACTTTCGTCGTTTTCCAATACCTCGCAACCTCACTAAAAATAATAACCGCTATTGGCTTACTTTTTGTCTAACATGGACGCAAAATGAACAAATTGTTGATACACGTTGTCTACCATTTTTGTATTCACATTTTTCCTCTGCTTATTTTCCGACTTAAAATTTAAAAAAAAAACATTAAACTTTCCGTAACGGCAGTAGTTATCGTTGTACCCAGCCGTGTTTTTTTAATTTGGTATTTTTTGAGCCCCCGAATATAAGTAAGAATTTCGCCAAAATTACCCTATTTGAACATCCACCATTTTGTGAATTATTTTTCGAAAAACGGCTACAAACAACTCGAGCTACATTTATATAATTTTTTATCTTTATTTTTGAGACCAACCATTGTCACGGTATCGATCCGGCCGTTGCATCACATTTCTTATACAGAGGCTCTATCATACCTCAATAACGTTGTTCATTTTTCTATTTCTTGTCTAATTATTTACACAAAATGAGTTTAATGTATGCTTAACGACATACCATTTTTTTACAAATACAATATAAATAATTTTTTATTTATTTTTTTAATTAACAAATTTTTATTAATAAATAAGCAAACAAAAAAATCGGAAAAACGACCTTTTTCGGCCCGTCACAATTCCCACATGCCTATCGCTCAAGTTCTTGTTCATTTTTACAAAAAGAGTTCCCTGAAATGTATAACTCTTGCGCCTTCTCGTATTTCAATTGAATTAAAAAAATATCGAGTTGTGTGGATGTGATCAATTTGGAAGATTAATCTGAATAATCTGGCGTATGAATTGAAGCAACGACAGCGAAAAAAATGATGACGAAGGGTGCTGCAAGCAAAAAAAAGTATTCCGTAAAAAGTCCGTTTTGAAAATGAAGTACACCCCGTGGCCAGTGAGTAACACGCTCCGACGACTCTAACGCTTATGGATGGTGGATATTATTGGCAGAAATACCTATCAAATGTGCTTTCTCTCTCGTTCAATGTGTGTATCCATATTTTTGTACATCGGTATCGGCACAACGTATGACTAGTAGGAGAGAACGAGAGAGATGGAGAGCAAGAGAGAGAGAGAGAGAGCAGGATATGTATGCACTGAATAATGCATTGTTGGTGCAGCTAATGCACGGTCAGCTACTGTACGGATGGAGCGTGTAATTGAGGTCCATGTTTGCGAATCAAAGTCATGATCGGCCGTCATCGCGGGGAGACCAAACTCCCCCTCTCTCTCTCTCTCTCTCTCTCTCTCTTTCTCTCTCTCTCTCTCTCTCTCTCTCTCTCTCTCTCTCTCTTTCTCTCTCTCTCTCGGTACAGTGAACTGCTAGTTTGCATGTTTGCCAAGTTTGCCAATAGCCTCGCTCTGCAATGTTGAAATGAATGGTGAACGATGACTGCGTTGATGATGATGACCGCGGCAATGATGATGATGATGATGATCATCATCATCATCATCATCATCATGGTGGCCGATGGCGGACAACCATTTTCGCTGCACAAATATACGCTTCGATTCACTGATGACGAGTCCCGTACTAATCATCTTTGCCTCGCCACATCAATCAACATTGCCCTGCCTTCCTCCATACTCTCCTAATCGTCTGATTTTTTCGGACGACAAACCTAATTCGATATATCGCGAATTTTTATTGGACGACGAGTCGACATCAAAACATCGCGTTCATCTGTTTTCTACATCATACTTTTGTGGTTATGACATCAATCTAGGTGCACACGAGACAGTTTCAACCTTTTGATGCAATTGTCCGTGTGAATATTAATTCGTCGCCCGTCTGCATCATTCAGAATTTGCTGGTTTGGTGCACATTTGTCGCGATTGTTTATTCCGGCATTGAAGAAGTAAAATGAGCGGTAAATTGTGATTTTTAGTGATTTTGTTTGCCGCAGGATTCTCATCGGGTTTGAAGAGGTGCAACGTCATCAACTTGTCGGTTTCATAGAGAAGGCAGTATACTTTCGCTCGAAATGATGTATTCACTCATTTCGATTAGCCCAAAACCGAAAAGGGGTATTTAGGATGAGGATATGCACGTGTGAACATCCAATTTGGGTTGATTTTCTTTCGTTAACTTAAACATCAAAACACTTGATCTTTGGATTTACTCGCACCAAAACCCTTGACGTATGGGTTTGTCCACATCTCAACGTTTGATGTTTGGATTTGTTCACATCAAAGTCCTTGATGTTTTGGTTTCTTCACATCAAAGCTCTTGGCGTTTGGGTTTTCCCATTAAAATTCTTGATCTTTGCATTTGTTCACAGCAAAGCCCTTGATGCTTGAGTTTGTTCACATGAAAACCTTTGATGTTTGGGTTTGTTTTCATCAAAACCCTTGAAGTTTGGGCTTGTTCACCACAAAATCCTTGATATTTGAGATTGTTCATGTGAAAAATCTGTGATGTTTGTGTTTGTTTCCATGAAATCCCTTGCCATTTGCGTTTGTTCACATCTCAATGTTTGGGTTTGTTCACATCAAAAGCCCCCTTGATAATTGATTTTGTTTTCATCAAAACCCTTGAAGTTTGGGCTTGTTCCCCACAAATTCCTTGATCTTTGAGATTGTCATGGCTTTTGATGTTCGCATCAAAATCCTTGACGTTTGAACTTGGTAACAACAAAACCCTTGATGTTTGTGTTTGCTCATATCACAATCCCTACATGTTTGGGTTCGGTGAAACCCTTTGATGTCTAAGTTTAAGGACATCAAAACTCTTCAATATAAACAACGTTTGGGTTCGTTTTGTTTAACGCAACTTCCTACATTGCGCTTATCCGCTTCAATGACAACATCCTGGAGCTTTTTCATCCCCCACCATAGATAATCTTGCATTACGACGATGAAGAAAGTAATTGATATTCCGGCAGGTAAGTTTTTCCGAAACCTTCGACTTTCGCGAGCCGTGCAACACCGGCAGGTGTGTCTTTCCGGCGCAGTTGATAAATGAGTAGGTGCGCGCTGCATTTCCCTCCGCGAGCGTGGTCCAAACGTTAATTCCCGTACGATTTCGCGATCATACATCCGTGAGTAATCCACGATGCAACCGTAAGCGCGAATTAAGTGCTTCGCAATTTCCCACCGCTGGCGATTCTTGTGCTCAGATTTTTTTTATCCTACAATTATGATGGCTTCTTCGCTTTCCTCTCGATGCTTTTATTTTTTTTTCCCTCGTGTTTCTTCCTTTCAAGGATACGTACGTACACTTTTCATCGTCCGCGAAGATCCGGTCGGATTGGACAGCGGGCAATTTCACGTTTCTCTCCCGCGCGTCTCTCGGTGATATCTTTACACAGCGGGCGGCGACTGCGAACGGACAGCGGCGGTAGCCAACGTCGTTCACGTTAACTTTCACGAAACACATTCGTGCCGCGCTTCGATGTGGGGAGGAAAACGCACACAACAACCTCGTTCGTACTTCTATTAAATCGTGGTCCCTCCTGCGTGGCCTCGAAGATACGGAGCGCAGCACAAACGCGCGTACACACGACACACAAGATCCGAGCAAAAGCTGAGAATTGTCAGGGTCTCAATAATGGACGGTCGGAAAACTCTTATTTACGCACTGCAGACATTAATACCGTATGGGGCGTTTTAGGCCAAGTGGTCGACATCGAAAACTGCAAATAAATAAATATTCTCTCTCTCTCTTTCTTCATTTCCGAAAAAGGCAAATCAAAAAAAATTTCCTTTGTTTTCTTTCCTCCTTTCAATCGATTCGAATTAATTTCGTCATGGTCAGAAATTTACCGTTAAGGAAAGGGTAGGGGTTTCAACGTGAAAAAAAAACACTTTTTTGCGAATTTTTTTCATCTATGTGGATAGAGTAAATTCATTGAAACCTTTTGGACATTGTTAAGTGTCATTTCAAGAACATTTCGTGAAATTTGTACGCGAAAATATTCACAAACAAGCCGGTGACAAAGGTTTTCCAAGAACGCCTTTGGAAAAACACGATTTGCGGTGTTCACTGTATCTCAGCTAGAAATTATCTGAAATCAAGTACCATTGAAATGTAGATAAAGTATCGTCAAATTCTCCCCCCAACGGTCATTGATTTTTTTTTTTTCATTTCTAAATTTTTGGTGGTCATGTAAAGTGAAAAGTGCTATTTTTCACGAAAAATTCCGCCATTTTGGGGGTGGAAAACCCCCTCAATGTAAAAAAATCTCAAACTAACCGTTGTGGGGGGGGGGGGGGTATTTTATATGTAGAAAGTGTGTACCAAATTTGAAATAAATCGATCAAATTTTCAAATGGCAGTGAACACGGACTTTGAAAAAGTGGTTTCGAGAAAAAAGCAGCACCGGCTTGTTTGTGGATATCTTCGCGTACAAATTTCACGGAATGTTCTTGAAATGACACGTAACAATGTAAAAAAGGTTTCAATAAATGACTCTATCCATGTAGATGAAAAAAAATTCGCAAAAAAGTGTTTTTTTTTTCACGCTGAAATCCCTACCTTCCCCTTAAGGCTGTCAAACATGATAAACTTTCTGTTAATTCTTTACAAGTGTTAGTCAGTATTTTATGAATTATTTCATTTGGATGGACGCGGAATTGCGTGAAATGATGTAATTTTGTTAAAATTTCTTTCAATCGCTCCTTTTGGAAAGTGTCCATGCTGTTGGATCGTTTAACGCAGGAACCATACAATTAATTTCGGAATAGTGTGGATATGTATGAGCAAAAGTGATTTGGAAGAAATTCGACTATAAGGATCGTTATTACAAAAAAAAAAAAAATGTGCTGACAGCCTCCACGTACATGTTACGAGTTCAAAATATCCATTCTCCATATATACATACATTTAGTTAGTAAAAAGTTAATTCTATATAACTAAATTTCGTAAATATTTTTCTTCTATAATTTTTTCACTGTTCCGCCTGCCGCTCCCCTCTCAATTTTCATAATTATTTTACCCTGAAAATATGATTGCATGTATTACCTATATGATATGTAAATTTTTCATTTTAATAGTATGATTTTTCTCATACGAATAAAACATTTTTAATAAGATGATTTTTTAGATTTAACAATTTTGAGTACAACTTGCATAATACGTAAATTGTCGTTGCCTATTTCATGAGTCATTTAATTATTTTTTGTGCGTCCGATTAATGAAAAAAAAACAATGCCACCATTGTTTGAATTGAAACAAATAAGAATTATTTTTAAGATGAACCAGAATTTCTTGAAGGTAAAACGAACAACAATGTCATCGGCGTGTTAATTTATTACGTGACGTTCGTTTTTAACTTTGAAAAAGTTTCATATTATACTAGAACATCAACATGTCTAGAATTCACATTTTAAATCAAATAACCGCGAAAATGTTGTAGCTAATTCTACAATGGCTCCGATTCATATCCAACCTGAATGACACTTTTTATTTGCGAATAACATTCTTCGTTCTATTCCTAATAGTAAAAAAATACGTATAAATATCTATATATGGACGCAAACAAGTCTCCAATCCGTCGAGTTAGTCAGGCTTAACATATACACGTTCACACATATTTATACGTATGTAATAAGATATCAACATCTATATGCTGTCTGCGCACGACGAGACTGTCAACGTCCGCGCGAGGGCCGATACGTCCGGTGCACGTATAAATGCCCTGACACCACAGAAAACAGCGCGGCTAGAACCAACCGAGAGAATTCAGCAAAGACGAAATTACATTCCACCTCGCATATATCCACGTTGTTCGAGCTCAAATGTCAACTCTCCGGGTCTCCTTCCCTCCCTTCCTCTCTCGCGATCTCTCCTGGTTGCATCCCCCATTAAAAAAAAAAGTCGTTCGCACAGAGGCCTCGTACTTGCAAGAATGCGTCTAACGAGGATTCTTCGTTTTTGGATGAGACAGGAGAGTCGAGCAATTAACCAAGACGATTTTGTCCGTCATTTTAAATGCTCCAAAATAAATAAATAAATAAGTAAGTAAATAAACAAGTGAAAAACTGAATAAATCGAGAAAAAAATAGATAAATAAATAAATCAATTAATGAATGAACAAATGAATAAATGATAACGTGAATAAATAAATAAATAAACATCGTTTTTCTTCAAAGCCAATTTATCTTGACATCATCATTTTCCTGATACGCCGCTTTGAATGTAAGGAAAAAAATGTATTTTGTCGAAAAATTGTCTTAAGGCAAAGTATTCTTTGTCGTGGTTTCATGACGTTTGTTTTCGGAATATGAACGTGGGTATGAGATTTTTTGTATGTTACGCCAATGGTGCGTAGCTCGGTAGCCGGTCCTCATCCCACACCTGCGAAGAGCTCTACCGGAGCCCCCCTCCACTCTCTCACTCTTTCCCTCTCTCTCTCTCTCTCTCTCTCTCTCTCTCTCTCTCTCTCTCTCTCTTTTGCCCCTGCTCACTGCCTCTCATTATCCCAACCTGATCTTCCAAAAGATACACACGGGGACTTTCGTTATTTACCAGAGGGGGTCAACGATCAGAATTTCTAAAGGGGCCCAGAGGGTGGGCGAGGGGAGAGGGGCGTTCCCCCACCAAACGAGGGGGATTCCACCACTCGAGGCTCACCGACCCCTCACCGCTCTCTCTCCCGGGCCCTCGGTCTTCTTTTTTTTTCTCCTATCAAAACGGGATGCATCGGGATGCGTAGTTTCTATCCAGCACACAGACGACACCGTATATATTAAACACGACACATTTTTCATGGTCTCTCTCTCTCTCTCTCTCTTTCTCTCTCTCTCTCTCTCTCTCTCCCTCTCTCTCTCTCTCTCTTTCTCTTTCCCTCTCTTTCTCTCTCTTCTCCTTTTCTTCTATCTATCGTCGATCCACTCTCTGTGGCACATTATCTCTTCGTGACTCGTGATCCTATACACACACACATATATGTATATATGTATTTTTTACGAGAGGAAAAAAAAGTCTGTTTTTTTAGTCGAGCGACCAACACATGTGGGTCCTCTGTAACGTCTTTACCCTCCCTAATAAATACGATAATGTATACAATATCCCCACAATCTTTATCAATCCCAGTGACACGTCCGAGGGCCTCACAAAATTATCTCTCGCGAAGCAGAGCTCGAAACTTCAATTCAAGGGGGGAGATACCTTTAGGCGAAGGAAAAATTTGCTGATTTTCATGATTTTTTTCTGACAGGAAAGATTTCGTCACCATTTTTTAGACTTAGGGTATGTTTTATTACAACTTTTGGCTGCTGCATTTTTGGTTTGGTCTTCTTTGGTCACTTTGGTCTTCTTAGCTGCATTTTCAAAACTGGCGTGAGGTATAGCTAAAAATCTAATCAACCGATTCTGATCAAATTTTGTTTGAATCTCTCTAACTTTATCGTCTAAAACATCACCATAAATGTTTTTGAAAATAATAAAAAAAAAAAGTATTTTTTCAATGTTTTTGCTTCAAGATTTCAATCAAAATTCAATCTTTTTATTTCAAAGAGTACCATTTCATCGTTTTTCAAAATTTTTCACTTTTTCTTGGTTCATATTCTGCGTATGACTGCTAATGGAAGAAACATTTTCGTTGGTTTTTTTTCAGATTAATTCCGCCGACGCTACGTGTCACGCCGTCTGACAACGTCCGCCGCAATCCGCTTAGAAGACCGTGCCATACGTCCGCCATTTTTAAAGATAAATGAATTTTAAAAAATACTATATAATAGTAGTAATATGGTATTTATAGTATTTATAGTGTGGTATTTATAGTGTATTCATATGGTATTTATAGTGTAGTAATACAAGAGACCCAAAATTCCAAAAATGTTATGAAAATCTTTCCTTTAAAAAAAATCATCAAAATCAGTCTAAAGAGACCCCCCCTCTTAAAGCAACCTGGAATACACATGAGTCAACGTGATGAAACGTCGTGGCCTTTGCCGTGAGTGCTTTCCAACGGAAATTGGTCGCGAAACAATCGAATGACTTCGATTATTTTTCCAGGCAGTCATCGATCCCCCTATCCACCAGGACACTCACGAATCTCCTTTGTTGTTGTTTTTTTCCATTCTACATATTTTTATCAGTGCCAGTAATGGCCAGCTATTTATTAAATGACGGAGAACAATCACCTTTTTCCTCACTCATACGTGTATTTCACTCACGTGAGCGGATAGGAGAAAAAAGTTTCTCGAAGAAATTAATCGTCAAGGGCTCTGGGGAGGACAAGGGCGGCGGTAGGATGGGCCGGGTGGGGAAGAAAGGGAGAGGAAGTAAAGCGTTACATGTGCGAAGAACGATGGAGGAGAACGAAGAAGCAAAGAACCGAAGCAGACCCTCGAGATCGTAAGCCTTCCTCACTTTGCCTGACTTACGAGGACATGCGGACTCTCGCGGCTCCTCCTCGGCGCTGCTTCCAATATATATATATATACAGGGTGGCCCGAAAAATGACGTCCAAAAAGACAATCCCAATCACCCCCATGTATGTTCTACGATCTTTTTGCTTTTCGAGTAAAAAAGCATTCAAAAAAAATTCTCTTTTGTGTACGTAATTGCCTCGCGATTTTTTTTACTCGTCTTATCGTTATGAAGTGTACTGTTAAGGGAGGACTCCACTGTGACGAGCCGAACAAATTCGTTTTTTTTGCCTACAAAATTATTTATTTGGGAATTGAAAAAAAGGTATCTCAGTAAGGATACACTAAACTTATTTCGTGTAAATTTTCATTTAAACAAGGTGAAAAATAACAATGTTATTGAGGTATAATAACGCCTTTGTATGAAAAATGTGGTCCGATGGTAGGAACGATCACTTGACCGTTTTTGGTCTGAAAAATAAGCATACATTTTTTTATTATCTATATGAGTGTAGTTCTCGTTGTACGTAGCCGTTTTTCGAAGAAAAAAAACGTATTCACCAAATGTCAGGTGTTCAGAAAAGTGCAATTTTGGAGGATTTTTTTGCTGATATTCTTGGGATTAAGGGGTTACGTGGGTTTCGAAGCCAAAAGAGCATATTTTCTCATTTTTTAAGAACATATAATGCATACATTATTTTATTCAAAACGTTAATCATAAAAGCAACATTTCAACAATATTCAAAAAAATGTTCATCCAAAAATTTGGAAAATTCAGCCGGTGAGACCTGGTTTCCGAAGACACCTAAAAAAAGTGTCCTCGTGGTGGTCAGGATAACTCGTGATAGTTTTATATGAAATTAAAAAACCAATTTTTTTCTATTAGTATATAAATATAGCTCGTGACTGAAAGAAGGATTGTGAAACAAAATTGAAATATGAATTTTTAGCAGAGTTGTATAAAAAATAGTTCAATTTCGGTACAATTTACACTACGTGTGTAAAATTAACCAAATTTTTCCGTTAGTAAATAAGTATAGCTGATAATTGAAAGAAAGATTTTCAAAAAAATTTAAATTTAAATTTTTGGCAGAGTTATATACAAAATAGTTCAATTTTTGGTACAATTTACACTACGCCTTGTAAAATTAGTTGCAATCGAAAAAAACCTTCGTTCAATCATTAGTCAATGCTATTTTGAAGTGTGCAAAATTTCAATAAGATCGGTGCATTATTTTTTGATAAATAGTGTCCACCAACTTCAAAAATAGTGTTTTGAGAAAAATGCGATATACCTGCATCGCTCCCGGCCGGTTTTTCCCAACGGGGGGAATTCTCAAATGCTCTCTCTCTCTCTCTCCTAGACTTTTACTCCGATTGACTCAAAACTTTGCGAGAATATTCTAGACATATTGTACTATTGGATAATAAAATTTGAAAAATGATGTCTTGCAATTTTCAATCCCACGTCACCCCTTAAGAAATACAAAATAAAAATATAACGGCTACGTAAAACAATAACCACTGCAGTTACGGAAATTTTGGTTTGTTTAAAATTGAATATCGGTCAATTATAGCGAGAGCTATGATTTCGGCCAGGTCGAGAAAAGTCGTTTCGAGAAAAACGCGATTTCTCATTTTCGTACACGTAAATCGTTGCCCTACTCGTTTTCACTAAATCGTCTCTAATTCGGTCAATTTTCAATATTTCAACTTGAAATTTCTCTCACATATTCTTGAATATGTATACTTCGAGAAAATGCAAAAAAAATGTCGAATTTTTTCATCCGTCACAGTGCCGTCCCCTTCAAAATGCCTGCAAAATTAGCTTCGATAAAATCAGTCACTAAAGTTCAGATGATAAGAAAAAATACTTATACCAGTCTGAATGACTCCCAATTGCTTTTAAAACCCTCCGAGAGAAAAGTACATACCCAAAAGAGAAAAAAAATAATCCATGCTACAGGAAAAGTCGAAAAAAAAATAAAATGTTTTTTTCTCGATCACTGAAAAAGATCGTAGAACATGTACGATGGTTATTCGGATAGGTAGGTACGGATACGAGGCATCTAGATTTTCCTCTCGGACGTCACTTTTTTCGGGCCACCCTGTATATGTATATGTGTGTGTATATATATATGTATAGCGTTGCCCACATGTGCGATAATAAACTGTTGCGCCTCGCGGCGTAACACGCTGGTGTAACTCGGCGTGACACACGGAGAGAGATCTCTCGCGGGCTCGGAGCAGAGAACGAGAAAGAGAGTATTACGGAGAGGGCTACCGGGCTACTGACGCTGCAGCTCATGTGAGCTGCTCCAGGCTTGAGGGCGTGCCAGGCTTACGAGATGATAAAACAAAATAAAAATGAAAATAAAGAAGTTCATAATGCCCAGAAGAGTTTCAGAGGCTGGAACGGGAATTAAAAAGAATTGGCGCGAAATGAAGAGGGAGCGAGAGGGAGAGGAAGGGGAGGATCACCCTTCGTACTACGAAGGATATATAAATAATATTAAGGGAGTGGATCGATTTCCAAAACGTGACACATTTAAGGCGGGATATACATTCAGACCGGAAAAAAGTAAGCAATATTGAGGAATTTTTTAAACTAGGAAATAATTATTCTTACGGTAATTAAACTTACGATTCTTAAACGGCAATTAAAATTAAGAAAATTCAAATTTAAGAAAATGGCACGCATTTACAAAAAAAATCAACATTTCGCGCAACATTTCTGTAAAATGTGGATTAAAAAAGTCGTTTTTTTTTTCAATTTTTCAAAAACAATTCTCGTCGAGTAAAAGGTACCAATATTATCAATATTTCTAAAAAGTTTCGAATCAATCGGCTTAACAGTTTTTGAGTAGTTCTGCACGCCAATTTCGATAATGCAGTTTTGAGAAAAACGCGTTTGAAGTTCACGCCCGCTTCGAATCCGAGCGGTGAGGCACAGCATTGACGGGCTGTAACGTTTAAAGTTTTTCGAATTTCGCTTTGAAACTTTGGGATAATATTCTACATTCATAGTTTTATCGTTTAAAGAAGAAGAAAAAACCTTTTTTTATCGTTGGAAATGTATATACCGCCTTAAGGCGGGAGCCTGAATCAAAAGGTCAAAAAAGCGTTTTTTCGGGAATTTTTTCAGAAGGGAAAAGAACAAGTGAGCCCAGTAAACATTGAGGCATTTTTTCATGTATATTTGGAATGTATAAAAACAAATTTTCAACATGAAACAATAAATGACTGCAGATTTATCAGCATATGCTACTTGCCACTACAGTCCCCAATCGGCAAGAATGATGCAGCTCGTAATTCTTGACTGAAACAAAAAATCCAGTAAAATGTTCAATTGTCATATATTTTTCTTCTGTGTGAATTAAGAAAAAGCTGAAAAAATCGTGAAATAATAACTTTTTTTAGGTGTGAAAAAAATGTGTTAAAAAAATACTTGAACGTGCTATAAAAATGATGTAAAAATACTTTTTCAACGACTTTTTTAGTTCACTTAAAAGAGATTTTCATACTGAAGAAAATAAACTTTGGTTTGATTCAATAGGTCGTTTCGTTTTTTTGCTATCACGCCCGCCAATTTGGAAAAATCGTAAAAATGAAATCTGGAGAAAACACGTTTCAAAGTTTCCAGTAGGAGGCAATACCTAATAACCAATATCAATCGTTTCTCTGCTTTTGGCCTTGTATCTTTGAAAATATTTACAATTGGCCTCTGTAACTTTGTAAATATATTATTGGATAGTTTATCTATCAATTTAAGCAATAAAAAAAAAACGATTTTTCGGCCCTTCTAATTCAGGCTCCGACCTTAATTTGTTGTACTTTAGAAGCCAAATTTTGATCTCTTCTCTCGTGAGTACAAATGACTATTGTCCAATGGCAAATTGTCCAATTATGCGACCAGTTCGAGACAAAGCCGGCGAGAGGAAAACTTTCATGAGGTCGAGAGTGCCTCTGCAACGCTTCGGGATCGTGCGTCTTGCAAAAAAAGAAACTCTCCGAGAGAGGGCGGGGGGGGGGGGGGAGTAGAAGAGAGAAAAAGACTTACTCGCGAGGGCGAATATAGAGGAAGGGGAGAGGTCGATGAAGAATAAAAAAATGTGAGACGCGCCGCAAGGTAATCGACCGATCCACCAGGCGTAAAACAGGATCCTCTCGCCTTGTGCTGCTACTGCCAGCTTCTGCACTTTTCTCACTGCGCTTACTTCCATAGTCTCTCGCGGACGCCTATATATTTATATAAAATCGAAGTGTATGTCGACAGCACCTTCTATATGTACATATATACGTTTATAGGTAAACCACAAATCGGAATAAAGTATTTGTTTATTCCAGCAGAGGTTTCCAGCTCTATTTTCTCTTTATTTTGCCCTCCTCAAGATTTGTAGATTACCATGATGAAAACATGAATGTATAATATATATATATACATATATATATATATATATATATATATATATATATATATATATATATATATATATGTGTGTGTGTGATAGGTAGCACAAATTTGAGCTCTATTTTTTTCCTTTTTTTCACCATTATTTTCTTTAAAGAAAAAAAAAAATTGCCGCCGAAGCTGCGAGCGGTCAAAAATTTTTAAGAGTTCGCTCAAGCCTCCCAAATATTCAAATTTTCATTAAAAAATCGATTTCTTTTACTTTTCGTCTACTTCTTACCCATGAATTTTACGCTTTAAAATTTTTAAATTAACCTCGCGAAACCTCTAGCCGGCCAATGAATATTTAGTGGTCGCTCAAGGTTTTCGAAATTCACAATTTCCGCCAAAAAATAAATCTCGCATGCATTATAATTTCTTGTAGCATAAAAACAAAATAAACAACGAAGTATTACATTTTCTGAATATTCTATTATAATAATTTGTAACAAACACCAATTAGACGATATGTGTTATTATGTATTATTATGTATTATTGTATTATGGCGTCGCTCGTCACAGAGTACAGCTACCATTGGCCCGCAGTTTGACTAACGAGACCAACTGTGGCACGCATTACGATGCGCGGTAAACAGCTGCCATTTCAGTTTTACGAATAAAACGATCTATAATTTTGTTTACGGACAGGAGCTTGAAAGAATTATTTTATGAGAACGAAGATTACAATTCTTGGGTTAGACGTGTGAGGTACATTTTCAAAACCTGTTTCTAAAGAAAAAAGCTTGAATTGTTTTGAAAATTTTACAAAGCGTCAAATTTATGAGTAGAGTGAAATTTATGAGATAAGAAGAGTAAAAAAATGGCGAAATTTGGAAATTTCGAAGCTCTTAAGTGACCACTAAAAATTCATTGACCGGCTAGAGTTTAGCAAGGTTAATAACAAAAATTATAAAACATAAAATTCATGGGTGAGAAGTAGACAAAAAAAATCAATTTTTTAACGAAAACTTGAATTTTTGGGAGACTTGAGCGAGCTTTAAATATTTTTTGACCGTTCGCATCTTTCGCAATAATTTTTTTGTTTTAAGAACATAATTGGATGTTGAGAAAAATAAAGAAGAAATAGAGCTAAAAATTGTGCCACTCTAGTATACACACCATGGTCGAACTCAGCATGAACGATTCGATTTCAAGACTTCTCACTATTTTATGGCTCTTCGCTCATGCACTCGACCCATTTCTCAATGCGTTTCCGGAATGTTCCCCGCGCCCTTTCTCCTCCCATTCCAGCGCAATTTGGCGCGAAACACTCAAAAACCCACAGCAAGCTATGAATTTTAAGGGCTCTTTCACTTTAGACGCTAAAAAAGGCTATTTCCATGATTTTTTAAATAACTTTATACTATAGATATTGATATAAAAGTTGTTACACTTAATGAATACACTGCCGAAATACATTCAAAAATATTTTTATGTATGAATGTAACCCGAAGAAACTTTAAACGCGCTTTTCTCGAAACAACGTTTTTCGACGGCTTGTTGATAAAATCATCGAAACTACTGAACCAATCCTTATGAAATTTTAACCACATATTCTTTACAACTACAACTATAGCGCATGTCAAGAATTTTTTTAAATTTTGATATTTCCTACTTTTTTGCCAAAAACGATGAAAAAACACGTTTTTTTGTTGTTTCGAAAAATGTCCGCCGTTTTGTTATTTTTGCATACATCAAAAATCATATCATATACGCTATAGCCATTAACACACTGAATCTAAAACCGATTGATTTTTTTTATTTCGATGATCCATCTGCGAGATTTCATCAACAGCGCAGACCTACAACTTTTTTAACTCCCATTTTTCGTTTATAAATAGTGACTTAAATAAATAAATTTTTTATATTTTTTTATGTATTTCGAAAGTGTATTTATTAAGGGGTTAGGTCACAGTAACAGGTAAAAAATCATGTGCGAATTGAACAATTTTTTCTCGTATAAAAAAGTGATTCACTCATAAAATTAATTGCACATCTATTTAATATGAATATCAAGCTGTTAGAATTTTTTTTTTCAAT
>OZ023314.1:12197187-12293227 GCA_964007375.1 Ophion obscuratus | reverse complement strand
GATAGAGAGAGAGAGAGAGAAAGAAAAAAAGTGCACCATATGGCGTTGCAGGTGTACGAGGAAGCCGATTAGGAACCGGCCAGCATGAATTTACATTAATGCCCCCGCGAGTTTACGACGTTTACGTGGATTTATTATTACTTGGGTGTGCTGACCCCCGAAGGTGGACACTCGAGAATATCGCGCGGGATACTTCGTGAATAGACATTTGTACAAAGGTAATGGGGGAAATGATCAATCCCTTGCACCTGACCTGATTTAGCCAATCGATCTTCACATTCGTTCTCATTTTTTCGTCATTTTTTTCATGATTTATGCCTCATTCGAGCATGGTGAACTTCATTATTGGTGACTGTTCGTGAAAAGGGCGCGATCGAGGCTCATTTGTCGAGGCAGTTGATTATTATTATACTATCGAGGCTGACCTATCGAGGCAGCTTGTTATTTTTATATCCATGAGATTGGGTTATCGATGCAGTCAATTATCGTTTCCCGAATTACTACGCTGGTGAACTTATTTTTATTGAACACTTCCGGTAGGATACACCTGCTGCGGCTTTTCGGAAAAATCTGAATTTTCGTTCCATTCGGGCCGTCGATCATTTTTGTGGGCTTGTACTTTGTTGATTGCGACAAAATGCGTCGCATTTTATTTTACCAAATAGTTTCGGCGCGAATTTTTTTTAATGTTAAAAATTCGTTTGAGTTTGACTACAATTTTATAGTATTACTGATATATATATATATATATATATATATCAGTAATACTATAAAATTGTAGTATTTTTACACTTAGGCAGCAAACTTAGCACCAACATTTTAATTATTAACAACAAATAGTTTCGGCACGAATTGTTTTTAAATGTTCAATCGAATTTTCATCAAACAAATTTTTAACATTAAAAAAAAAATCGTGCCGAAACTATTTGTTGTTCATAATTAAAATTTTATGCACATATGACATTTTTCAATTCTCCATTTTTCAAATTTTTTGTTAATATTCAAAGTTGCAGCTGTACGACACTGCTTTAGAGACAATTGCCCCTTGAGTTATTCCGCGGCGTACAACCTAACGTCTGATGAATGAATCTGAAACATCAGAGCCAAGAAGTTTTAAATTGCTCAGATCGACACGCTCTATGTGAACCTAAAAAATACAAAGAAAAGTGAAAATTCAAAAATGGGACGTACTTGAAAAAAGGTGTCTTTTTTCATGCATTTTTCACTATTGTATTTGATGATAAAAAAAAGGATTAAAAAAAATAATGTGTAACGCAGTCTAGGTTTATATAGACGGTAATTATTTATATTATATAAAATAGTGCAAAATTTCTAAATAGTCAATGCGATAATTTTTGAGTCATCTTCTACGAGGTTCACGAAAAAGTGGTTTTCAGGCAAACGAGTTTCAAGGCTCAAACATTTGTGACTGAATGACCTACCGATTAATTTAGGATTCCGGGGCCATAATGTAAACGTTCAGCTTCCTCCTGGAGTTCATTTTCGGCCATGCGCTCTGCTTTACGTTATAAAGGGATCTCCTCCTATTGAGCTGGCAAAGATTACAACACGAAGCTGAGTCGATATCTGTCAAGTTTGGAAATTTCGTCTGCTCGACCGACGTTGGCGTGAAGTCGACCCCAGCTATTTTCTGACACTGTGACATGTGAAAATAAACGCTGTCCGAGTTTTCCTGCACTTTGTTTCGGTCTCCGTCAAGTAGAGCCTCATATAATGTGAGTTTCTTTTTAAAAGAAGAGACATTTATTTTCAGTAAATACTTAATGTAAAACAGTCATGGTGTTGATGTTTGCATCGTTAGATTGCAACGACAAATTCTTAATGATTGCATTTCCTAATTTTTATTATTATACAAAATCTTTTTTTTATTGGAAATTTACGTTGTCATTTCTAAATAATAAATCTAAAAAATACTTGAGTAATTCTTCTGGCTTAAATTTACCGAAGAGAATCGGTGAAATGAAAAATGCAAATTTCGTCGCATTCGGAGGATGCAACGTTCAATGTCATAAAAAGTTTCAATAGCTTCGATCATCATGTCACACAATTTTTTTGATTTTTTTTGTTTTCAGGCCTAAAGTACATATTGAGTTATATAGATGCGTTTTTTTAAATTGAATTTCTGGTTAAAATATAGACTCGCTTTTTAAAATATTTTGATAACGCGTTTTTCATAATGGCCTTATATATACATATATATACATTACTTTTGATATATAGAAAATATATATGATTAATTCGTCACAAATTTTTCAACCCTATTTTCTTATAGATGGTTGAATTTTTGGGAAAAACAAAGCATTAGGCTCTGGAGAATTCCCTGACGCAGAGCTTGATGATTTCCTTTTGCCCTAAATATTATTCATCTCTGAGAAATCTCGGGTCGAAAATTTCAGCTATCTCTCTCGCACTCATATGCCACGTGGTACATCTTCTACTTCGCCTTAAGGCCTTAGGCCACTCTAGAGGACGAAAAATAGGCTTTTTGGGGATTTTTTTCTCAGAAAAACTACAAAATAAATGGAGGTGACAAAAAAGGGTGTTTGTTTGGGTTATCATACATATCAGTGACTGTATACAACCATTTTTTTGAAGCGACTAATTTTAAAATGGCGGCTGTGCAGCGTTTATCTCAAAACTGCATTTTTTGAGTTGGCCGGAAACGTAACTTGGACAATTTTCAACCGATTCACTTGAAATGTTGAATGCATCTTGAAAAATACATTGTCTATGGAAGTACGTGGGATTTTTTTTATATTGCATAGTTAATTTGGTATTAATAATTATCTGACGATTGTTTAGGCAAATTTTTGGAAAATGAAAAATTTGCCTAAAAAATCGTCAGATAATTGGTAATAACAAATTAACTATGCAATGTAAAAAAATCCCCAAAAAGCCTATTTCTTGGTCTCTAAAGTGGCCTAGCCCCTCAATATATATGTATATATATATATATAATTTAAAAATTCGTGAGGAATTAATCATATTGATACCAAGCTTCGCGGGGTCTCATTGCATCGCTGACGTCATTGAGGTGCAAGAACAGTGCAGGGGAGTGCAGTGTCTCTCTCTCTCTCTCTCTCTCTCTCTCTCTCTCTCTCTCTCTCTCTCTCTCTCTCTCTCTCTCTCTCTCTCTCTCTCTCTCTCTCTCTCTCTTGCGATGGCCACCTGTGCGATCGTGTATATACCTACTCTCGACAGTCATCGACTATTCTAATTTTCGTGCAACACCCGAAAACGCGAGCGATCGGGTCGCACAGATAGCGCGCTCGGCCGCGACCGCATTAATGATTTCCCATTAGCATAGATCGATCGCGTACATAGATCTTTCCTCGGTGATTATGAGACTCGCGTGTGCGTGCTGTATGCTCGATCGCCAGGCGTGTGTGTGTGTGTGTGTGTGTGTGTGTGTGTGTGTGTGTGTGTGTGTGTGTGTGTGTGTGTGTGTGTGTGTGTGTGTGTGTGTGTGTGTGTGTGTGTGTGTGTGTGTGTGTGTGTGTGTGTGTGTGTGTGTGTGTGTGTGTGTGTGTGTGTGTGTGTGTGTGTGTGTGTGTGTGTGTGTGTGTGTGTGTGTGTGTGTGGACTGCGCACTTGTGCGCGCGGTCGACGTGCGCCCACGATTTTGCGGCACTCATACGCACCGACGCGGCACTTTGCAGCACTCGCGTTGGCGCGGCAAATCTTCACACGGTGCATCGGTAGGCGGCATTTGTCGCGGAAGTAATTGAAAAAAGGAGGATGAGCGAAGAAGGTACGAGACGAGACAAAAATACATTTGAAATTTTATTTTTATCATTAACACTAGTACTATCTGTCTTTTTTTATTTCATCTAATAGTCGTATAAAAAGATTGAAATAAGATCAAGGAATAAAAGGCGTTACTGTGTCGTTATCTTTTCCTATTGGGTACGCGGAAGACGAGACATGAAGGAGCACTGAGGGCATAAACAAAATTTTATATTTTTTTACATAATTTCGAAAGAGCGTAATGAAAAGTCAAAATCGTCGGGATGAATAATTCACGATGAATCAGAGAGAAATTAATTATGTGACAGGAAGAGAGGCTGAAAAATTCTCGGCCTGAGGTACCGCCGAGCGAATGACTCATCATACCAGGGCCGAGAACTTTTCAGCCTTCCCTCGTGCTAATAACAAAATTAATTTGACATTCATTATCATCTTGTGCAATGTTTAGCTCGCGGAATTCCGATTGCTCGAGCCTCTTAATAAGTTTTTCCAAAGTGGAGATCTAGTTCGATCTCTTCATCGCATCCCAAAATCGTAGAGAAATTTTGCTCGATTTACGATCGTTCAAACGTGCAAATTTTCTTCCGTTAATTATATATCGATGTTTTATTTTGTCCATAATTAACTGGCTTAAAAATCGTTGGTTGTTCAATTTCAGTAGACAAGAACCATGAAATTAAAACATTGTTATAGACCATTTGATTTCGGTCAATTTGCAGTAAAAAAATTAAATATTGTATATAACATTTATTATATATAATCATAATAAATGAGAGTGATTTTTTTTAATGAAAATCTTTGCAATGGCACTCATTATTGCGACATGTCAGCGTCTTGCCGAAGTAGGCCACGCGGCGTCGGTGACGATGGTACTGGTTTCCAAACGAGTTTTTCCGTTTTTTTTGTTTTTTCATTTTTTTCGAATTCTGTCAAGAGTTATTTGTCTACACGGAGGATGAGTCAACCGAGATCTGCGACGGCCCAGACACCATATATATATATATATATATATATACACATACGTGCCAGCGCAAGCGCAATTCACAAATCACGAACTATGTCGGGAGTCTTATGGAAAGGGTGGGCTGGGCGGTGGATTTTTACGCAAGCATAAGAGGAGAGCATCATCGCGTCTGTCTTTGCAACGGGAATGAGGTGAGTCACCTCTGGGCTTAGGGCTTGAATTTGCCGATGCTCGTGCGTGATGCGCATCAGCCACACTTCGCCGCCTGGTGCGGGGGGCAACTCTCCGATGATCGAACCGAGAGGCGTCTCGCAGGTGAAAATTTAACGGCCCGTGGCCTTTAAACCGATGACTCGCGTTTCAAGTACTGATTTAAAAAAAATATATATACTATATCTTCAGCCTGCCTTTTTTACTTTCATCGCCACACGAGTGCGTAACCTCAAATCGTGGATGGACCATGCATCAATTTCATTCGCACAAAATTAAAAAAAAAAATAAGTGCTCAGCGTGTTTTACGAAATACCACATTATCCAGACGGTCGTTCGTTCCGAGCAACACGCGCTCCAAATCCTGCAGGATTAATTGAGCCTACAATCAGGAGGCGAAAATCCGTTTATTTTTTTTTTTCAAGCCGTCAAAATTAATGCGCCACCGTGCAAGCTGTGTCCATTTGTCGACGTGCCTTATGACGCGATAAACAAAGTCATTACGTGAATAAAAATGAAATTGATTGCGTAGCATAAGGCCGAAGGTGTGTGCTCGATGGAGCGGTCAGTCGTGAATATGTTCGGAAAAGGAATCAAAGTCGATTATGAGGGGTTCGTCATAACGAGGGCTACATGTGCCGGCACCAGTTGACACGTACACACGCACCGCGCGATAATCGACCGGCGTGGGCCGAGAACTTTTCAGCCCTCTCTTCGTCGCTGGGCTCGATCCCTCCCGCTGGTCCTAAAACTACAAATATACGAAGACAATTATTAGAAACCGGTTAAACGGGTAGCAGCTAATTTCTAAGTCGGTTTTCGACCGAGGCGAAACACTTCAGGGTCCGAACCGGAAGAGAAACTGGCGCTATCGATTCTACGTTTGTTTGGGCTTCGCTCGGTAAGATTTTGAAGTTTGTGAGCACTTTGGATGCAGTGCCCGGCAGATGCGTATCGATGTACGTAAACATTGCGAAGTATATATATGTGGAGAGAGCGAGCGAGAGAAAAGTAAAAGCCGAGTAGCTACCGCGACATCTCGACGCCGGTTGGTGCGTGCGAGCACCGACGAAGGGAGGATGCGGAATTTTATGTCCCGTAACTCCCTCGGGATACAAGCGAAAAGATATAGAATGCAAGCACTAGAGAGACAGAGAAAACTAGGAAAGTCAAGGGGGAGCAAAATCACGAGAATAGAAATAAGAGAAAAAGGTATATACGATTCCAGAGGCCACTCTTCTCCGTTTATGTTCTATACTGTCATCATGATGTCCACCTAAAACCATACAGTATACGAAGAAAACAAAAGCACCCCGTATATCCAGGATGCCCGAAGCATCCCCTCGCTTGGAGCTCCCTCGCTTTCGCGATATAACGTGTCACACGAAGGAAAAAAAAGAGAACCGGATGAGACGAAAGAATTCGTGGCATTTGGGATGGCTTGGGTGTATGGCCCCGGCACGATATTCTCCACGATTCGATTTCATTAAGACAAAATTAAATCCCATTCCTTGCCGCGTCAATCCTCGGACGAATCATCCACTTCGGGCAAACGTATCTTACGCAATGTTATTCGATCCCCTGCCGCTTGTCCACCATGAGAATCAACGAATACCATGGCGTATACGGTGGATCGAAGTACCGAAACGTTTTCATTCCAGCCACGATTTATCACTCGTAACGATCCTCTCGCAATGTCAATTGTAACTCTCTCTCTCGGGCGCGCTATACGCACACTTTATTCAAAGCCCATTTTCGCTCCTCGCGCCTGTACGAACCTTTTTAAGTACCATTTTGAAATTTTACGACGGGACAGGCACTTTCGCGAGAATAATAAAATCGCCTCCCTCTCTGGATCTTTTGATTGCGCGAGTCGATTCACAGTCGGTTCAATTCTTCGTGGATCAATGACGATGCAGGGCGCGAAATCGATGACGATCGTTTGAAAGCGGGAATCGAGGAGTGAACGGACAATGGCATTTAGGGTTTGGCCATTTACATGGGACGTTCGACGAGTACGATTTTCCCTTGGATCTTAAGGGGCTGTACCAGTGTGAACGCGGAAAATTTGGGTGATTTTCGGGCATTTTTTGGAAGAAAAGTACTCAATTAAGGGGAGATATACACCTAGATGGTCGAAAAAATCGATTTAGAAGCTATGAACATTCCGTCGACCGTAGATGACCTACACTATGGGCCTGGTATCGATGGTTCCATGTAAGTCGACAAATTTCATGATTTATTCATTCCCAAATTTTCAAACGCGTGTTTCTCAAAACCACGTTTTTCAACTCGGTACCCAAAATTTCTCGAAAACCAACGAACCGATTGCCTTGAAGTTTTTTGTGGTTATTCTATACACCATTATCTAGTACTTGTCATAGGATTTTTTTTCCGTTACTTGGTTTTTGTTTTATAGGCAAAATAATAACTAATTTTTGGCTCAAAAATTACTATTTATGTTCAAACGTCCGCCATTTTGTCATAAATCGATATTCTCACAATCGGCTATGACAAGTACTAGATTATAGTATCTAATTTAATAATCTTTTTGGTTTTTTTTTCAGATGATTTTTGAAAAACAGCCAGTGGGTACCGTATACGCAGATTTTTTTACGAAGCTCCAAGGATCATACAATATCCTTGTATATTTGTGATATTTTTAAATAAAGAAAGTAAACAATATTTTTGAATGTATATACTTTGAGATAATTACAACCCCAATCCGAAATTTCAAATAGTTTCCCTTGAAAAAATTCACAAAAATGACCTTTTTCGGCTCCTAAGTGTATATCTCCCCTTAAATGAATGGGAAAATTAAAAATATATTTGGCTATATTTGACCTGTATCACATAATTTTTTCATAGAAAAATATTGAGATCCAACTGACTTATGCGCTGCCTTCGGCGGCGACAAAAAAAAAAGTTCTTTCACTGCTGACATGATTCCGGCCGATTGAGTAGCTGAAACCGAAAAAGGAAAAAATGTCGTTAAACTGGAAGGTATTTCCTGCACAATGGCATAGGATTTTTTAAAAATATCAAATGCTAACAAAATGGCGTAGTTATGAAAAAAAAGTCTGTTTTCTTGCCTACAAAATGGTCATTTTTTCAATGCCAAATCGTCAATTTTCATCCAATCAAAAATATCCTACGTTATTGTAGAGTAAATTTATTCAAGAGTACTCAGTTCAAATTTCAAGTCGATCGGTTAATTGCTCTTTGAGTTACATTGTCACCAAATTTGAAAAATCTCATATCATATTCTTGAAAGGATAAAAATCTCATCTCAAATTCTGAAAAGTATAAGCTGTCGAAAAAGGCAAAAAAAATCGATTTTTTTAAAGTGTCACACTGGTAGAGCCCCCTAACGTGTGACGGACCAGGTCGAAGGGGACAATGGACTCATTTTTTCATCTTCTTTTCTCCTTGGAATTTCAATATCTGTTGGCTAATAAAATTCCAACTATCAAATAATCCTATGAACCCGGAAATAAACACTCTCATTGTGCCCATTAAAAGGGCACCGTTAGACGATGATTAAATTACTGATTTTCATGATTTTTTTTTTTGGAAAATATTTCTCCGCCATTTTTTAGACTTAGGGTACGTTTTATTACTACTTTTGGCTGTTACACGGGATTTTTTTTAATAACCCGTAGTTACCAGTCAGGTGCAAATTTGCCCCACCTAACATGTCTTGTTCGTGGCTCTCTGTACATTATTGTTTTGATTCTCACGCAATTTCACCAAACAAATATTATTTTTCGCGTTCGAAACCATTACCATTGGATTGCTAGGAATTGTTTACCTCAAGAAACACTGGTTATCGAATACTTTTGGATTATTTATACGAAAGTAATATCACTTTGAAGTATAAGTAAAAGTAGGAAATTTTGAAAATCGATGAAAACGTAGGCTTTGCAACAAAAAGATTGAATTTTTCGAAAAAGTGCAATTTTTGAATGGAAATGAATATTAAAAAACATTTAGGGTCATGTTTTAGACAATAAGGTTGAAAAAATCTATACCAAATTCATCAGAGTCGATTCATAGTTTTTTCGCTATACATCACGTCAGTTTTGAAAATGCAGTTTAGAAGACCGTGGAGATCTTCTAAAATGGTGGAGGTCTTCTGAAATACAGTTTAGAAGACCTCCACCCTTTTCAAAGATGGATGATTTTTTTAAATACCATGTGACAGCCAAAAGTAGTAATAAAACATACCTTAAGTATCAAAAAAGGTGAAGTAATCTTTCGTTTAAAAAAAAATAGCGAAAATCTGCAAATTGTTTCCTCGCTTAAAACAATCTCCCCTCTTAAGGCCGTACACCACTGCAACAGGCCGAAAAAGCTCGTTTTTTCGAACTTTTTTTTGTCTACTGGATTATTCATTTGGGATTTGGAAAAAAGGTATGTTATTGAGGTATAATAAAGCTTCTGCATAAAAAATGAGGTCCGACGGCCGGATCGATAATCCGACAATGGTTGGTCTGAAAAATAAAAATAAAAACATTTTATAATCTATATAAATGTTGTTTCCGTGGGACGTAGCCGCTTTTTTCGAAAAAAAATCCGAAAATGGCGGCTTTTCAAAAAAAGTTTAATTCTGGCGAAAATTTGATTTATATTCGGGGACTTGAAAACTACTACATTTCATAAAAAAAATAAAACTACTACATTTCATAAAAAAAATAAGAAAGTACAACGATATCTACTGCAATTGTGATTTTAAAAAAATTGAAAATCGGAAAATTATAGCTAGAATTATGATTCCGGCCAGGTCGAGAAAAGTAGTTTCGAGAAAAACGCTATTGAAAGTGTTAGTCTGCTCCCACTAAATCGTCTGTAACTTGGTAAATTCTCAATATTTTAATTTCCATTCTTTTTTACATATTCTCAAGTACGTATACGTTTGGAAAATGAAAAAAACCTTAAACCCTCGTGACTTTTTAGTCCACTTGTAATCTCAATTGTACAATTCGAAATCTCCATTCCTGCCATTTAAAAACTCACTTATTCTCAAATTTAAAAAATACGAATAAAGAAATGACATAGAACGTGGTCATTTTTACTTGGAGAGCCCCATGTACCTACGAGGAGGAGTGACGAGTTTAACTTTCGGAATGTGAAAACTTATTGTCCGCGGCGAATATCGAAGGAGAATTGATGGGTCTTTGGTGCTCGTATAATTCCGCGAGCATACGTTGACAGTTCGTCTCGCTCGATATCGTATTATGTGTTACCGGGCTTTTCGCACCTGTGATCGTCGATGCGTGTCTCCCTAAAATTCGGTAGCAATGCATTCTTGTGTAACACTACATTGATAAATATTTTTTTTATAGGTTTAATTCAAGGGGCTGTAATACCAAGTTCGCAAGTTCTTCGTCTCGTAAATCCGATGAGTTATTGACACGAACAAGGACCACGGTCAGCATCGTCCTTTTATACGTGTACATTATATATATTTATATATATATACACAGAGAGCAGACTGCCACACTTCCCTTTCGATGCAATCAGCGAAGCGCAAAAACCCGAATAATCCAAAATAATCCAATATACACAGGGTGGCCCGAAAAATGACGTCCAAAAGGAAAATCTACTTTTTTTTACTGTTCGAGAAAATCATGTTTTATTTTTCTCTTTTGTGTACGTACTTTCCTCGCGATTTTTTCTCAGTCTTATCGCTATGAAGTGCACTGTAGAGCAATACATCAATGAGCATTAAATAAAGCAATAAATAAATTGAGAATTACCGTAAACGCCTTAGATTTCGTTTTGAAGTTGAAAAATAAGTTTGAGAGGATCAGTCACTAAAGTTGAAATGATAAAAAAATACTTACCCTACAGTCTAACAAGGAACATCACTTAAGCATCCACCGTTGATTTTGTTGATACTCATGTATGTGACAAAGTATTGAAAATCATTAGACACGTTTTTTTTTAAACTGCGGAAAAACTGTTTCAAGGAGGGAAACGACCCCTCAAAGAAAAGCGTGTCGAGGGGTGTCGCAGTTTCATCCACAAGCAGTCCACCGATCTGAATGAAACAAAAACCAAAATTCCTCTAATGTAAAGCGATGAAAAATGCACTATAGAATAATTGAAAAAAAAATGAAGGGGTGACACGTATTTCTTTGAGGGGTCGTTTGCCCCCTTAAAAGCGTTTTTCCGCGGATGAAAAAAAATACGTGCCTAATAGTTTTCAATGCTTTATCACATATATGTATTCGGGCAACCCTATATAAACGCATTAACATCTCCACGTGCATGTATCACGAACACACGTTATCAATTTTCATCAGCAGTCTCAAACGGTTCGACGCCCTATTACGTTCCTTCAACCTGAACCGGGAGATTAATTCGAAAGTGGCCCCTTCTTCGTGTAATCGCGCTCAACACTGTCTCCAAAGCCGGTTTCCACGGATTAAGGGTAACGCCGCATACTCCATGTTGGGATATTACCCGGGAATCGATGCACCCTGGAACCCTCAGCAGCGGCAACTGCAAAAAAGTATTCGCAATTGCGTGAATTAGGGAAAATGAAGAAAAACAACTAGCTACATTCAGTGAATGCGTGGACGACGGTTTCATCAATGGTGAAGGTCTGCAAAATTTGCGGTCGATTTTGAAAAATCGCGTGTGATGTTGCGTCCTGCTTTTGTACCTCCATTGGGAGGAGGTTCGTTGCGTCTGGTAATGATGGAAATACTTGTGTATCCGAGGATGTGCTAATTGTCGCGCGTTGAAGGCGCGCTGGAGAGCTTTTCTCTCGTCAGTCGACTCGTCAGCAGCAGCAGCAGCAGCAAAATCTGTGCCCACGTTCTATTCCAAACTTCCGTCGCTCTCACACCAAACGTATTTACGTACCAATAAGCACAAAATTGGCATAACTGCTCAGAGAGAGGAGAGGAGAGGAGAGGAGAGAGAGAGAGAGAGAGAGAGAGAGAGAGAGAGAGAGAGAGAGAGAGAGAAGGTGCATGAATACGAGACTCCTCGTATGAATATTCAAATCCTCAATTTGCCTCAAGGTTCTATATATCTGGAGCTTTAATTTGACAGACTAACGTCAAAGAGCAAAAGGTATGAAGGAAACTTTGCGTATACTAAAGGTGTCTCAAAATGATCAGATATTTTAAATTGCGCGCCATTTTTTTGTGACGAATATAAAGTACTCATTTTTGACAACTGGCACCAAGGAGTATTGAGGTTTAGTCATAAATAATTACACGATCGAGCAACGCATGGTAAATTGTTTCTTTCAACAAGATGGCGCAACATATTCTTTCAACAAGATGGCGTTACAAATTCTTTCAACAAGATGGCGCTACAAATTAGTTCAACAAGATGGCGCAACATCTTCTTTCAACAAGATGGCGTGACATATTCTTTCCACAAGATGGCGCAACCTGTCACACTACGGGCGAAGTAATGCATTGATTGCGGACGAAGTGTGATGGTTATGTTATGTCACGCAGCGGCAATGTGAATTGATCACCAAGATCGTGCAATTTGACGCCATTGGATTTCGTTCTTTGGAGTTTTCTGAAAGGAAAAGTGTATGCCAATGATCCACATACCATTCCGGAGCTCAAGGAAGCAATTGGAGGCTCATTCATGAAATTAGTCCGCAATTATGCCAAAATGTTATTGAACATTTCTTCAAAAGAGTGAACGTTTGCAAGCAGGGACGAGGCGGCTATTGATTGAATATTGGCATAACCTCCATTGTACCTTATATTAAAATAAAAATATTCGCACTTTTTAAGTAAATAATACGTTTTAGTAATAAATAAAAATGTCTTAGTAATAAATACAACACATATATTGCTTAGGTACAAATAATAATAAGCAATATAATAAGCAATTAGGTATAAATAATAATAAACAATGATATAATAAGCAATATAATAGTGGCTGTCAGCATATTCAGCTGTTCAGGATTGTCCTTGATTTGTTTCTTCAACAAATCGCAAATTCCAGGGACAGATGAGTCCTTCAAATGACCTACATATAAATGGGCTTACATTTATCGAAATATGATTTTTCCGAGAGTTATATATAGTATTAAGTTCGTTACACTTGTATTGTTCAAAATACATCTTTAGCTTAATGAATCTCTATTATTTAAGATCAAGACACTATTGTTGTCTGGAGCACTGTTTTCGAAGTGATTTTTACGATGAAATAACGAAAAAATACACATGTTTATTGATTCTTCAAGAATACGTACACATTTTAAAAAAATCTTTTATCGTGTACCTTTATTCGTGTGTTTGTAAGGGTGCGCGAAAAGGCCACCGATTGGCGACCAGTGTTGTGGACGTTCTATGAATCCAAACAAGAACCAAACATATTCTTAATCTGTATGAGTATGGTGATGTTTGAAAACAGGTTTGGCAGCAAAAATAGATAAAAATTACTAAATGGTGACATGCTAAACGTCCATTATCAATTTTTCCTATTTTTCTGACCATTCTAGGAGTTATCTGTGAAACAAGTCTACTGAGGGTGTATGCCAAATCTAAGCATAATCATCCAATTGGTTGTTGAAAACATACTAGTTATAATTTCTATAACTCAGCTAATTTTATGAGTATCATTGAACGGTTTTCACGGAGTTGTTCAAAATGGTCTGTAGAAAAATGATATGAAATTATTTGTTTTGCCAATTCCCAGATGATACTGCCTTAAATTATACAATTTGTATCTTTTAATTAAGTTTTTTAATGGTCCAAAGTGATCGACAATTTTTGAACGCTCCAGTATGATATATATATATATACACACACATTAGGGTAATTCGTTTCAGGGTAACTTTTTTTTCTGACCCATCGTGCCCGAAAACCTTTAGTTGGTAACCAAAAACGAAGTTTCGTGAAAGAGGGGTGTTGTCACAAAATATTTAAAGGTCGCGAATCAAAATTGAAGGTTTCCCATTTGATTAGCATTGAAAAACATGTTTTTCTCATTATTAGTGTTACCATTCCGCGAATTTTGATATCGCGATATTTTCCAAGTGGGTTCTCATAGGAAATATGATAGTTTACAATAAAGTTCTTTGAGCCATGTCCGTAAATTCAACCGTTTCAGTGGTATCATTATTTCAAGTGAATATTGTATGAAAATATCTATTCAAACGGCTTTAACGCCTAAGCTATTAGATATATCGAAAAAAATTCAAATGAAAACTATGTAGAGAAAGAAATTTGCTACAAAAAAGTCTTATAAGCCGAGCCCGTAAATTCAACTCTTTCTCAGCTATAGGTAGATGAAGTAAAATAAATAGATTTTTTTGTTTAAGAAAAAAATAAATTTATTTTACTTCATCCACCTATAGCTGAGAAAGAGTTGAATTTTCGGGCTCA
Source organism: Ophion obscuratus (assembly GCA_964007375.1). Lineage (NCBI taxonomy): Eukaryota > Metazoa > Arthropoda > Insecta > Hymenoptera > Ichneumonidae > Ophion > Ophion obscuratus. The sequence continues at coordinate 12,278,914 of OZ023314.1, read as the reverse complement.
GCTTATGAGACTTTTTTGTAGAAAATTACTTTCTCTACAAAGTTCTCATCTGAATTTTTTTCGATATATCCAATAGCTTAGGCGTTATAATCGTTTGAATAGATATTTTGCACAATATTCACTTAAAATAATGATGCCGCTAAAACGGTTGAATTTACAGCCATGGCTCAATGAACTTTATTGTGAAGTATCATATTTCCTACGAGACCCCCTTGGAAAATATCGCGATATCAAAATTCACGGAATGGTAACACTAATAATGAGAAAAACATTTTTTTCAATGTTAATCAAATGGGAGACCTTCAATTTTAATTCACGACCTCTAAATATTTTTTGACAACACCCCCCTTTCACGAAACTTCGTTTTTGGGTAGCAACTAAAGGTTTTCGGGCACGATGAGTCGAAAAAAAAAGTTGCCCTGAAACGAATCACCCTAATATACATACAGGGTGTCCTGTTATGAATGGATTATCCTGCAACTCTCGATAGGTCAGATCATGTCCTACTATTTGTTGGAATTTCGGTTTAGTAAGAGTCCTATGGTTTTCGAGATAAAAATCATCTGTTTTTGGTTTTTCGCATATCATTTCTACAAATGATAACTTTTTTGACTTGGTTTTTTTAAATACTCTTGGCTACTTGTTTTATCTAGAAACGTTTTCTCTTTAACCTTAAATGTTAAGGAAACTTCATGAAAAAAGATCTTAGCAGAATTTTTATACAAACCAATTCGCACATCTGACTTTGACAGCCTGCGGTGTGAAAAAAAATGTACTACGCATATCGTGCAAATGACTTCAAAAATTTGATTAGTCATTGTCGATTCATAGAATTTGTAGAAATGGCATGCGAAAAACGAAAAGCAGATGATCGTTTTTTTTTTAAAAATAACAAAGCCCTAAATCTCGAAAACCGTGGGTCTTTTGCTAAACTGAAATTCCAGTATACAGTAGGACATGATCTGACCTATCGACAGTTGCAGGATTATCCATTCATAACAGAACACCCTGTGTACATCGACGTAACGCGCTTCCTTTGCCTCTCGTCAATAAAGTTGCTCACAGAGAAAAGCTCCTCCATGGTTAAAACCCTGTTCCGAAAGTTTCCGCGAGCACACACGCAAGCGTATACACGCGTATGCGCAACAAATTTCATTTTAACCTGAATGAGCTAATTGCCATGGAATTCTGGAGAATTTCCAAGAGCGTCGCTTCTTTCCGCCGTGGAAGCTTTCTTCCATCGCGCGCGACAAAGAGGATGGACGAGCCTCTAAATGGAGTATTCACGAAGCAAGGACGGTTCTCGTATCATTAAAAATTCATTTTGATCGCGTTGGCGGAACATTTTCGAAATATTTTCGTTTGAGTGCATGTCAATTGCCGAACGCTTTGTTTTCCTGGGAGTAATAGCAGGGACGGAGTGCACGAATGCATCGATTCCTCGTCAGCGGTCAACTTTGATGCACTTGTATATCGAAAAATTTGGTCCTTTATTTGATTTGTGAAACGAGCGATTTTCACCGACCCTTGACGATATCGATAGGGGCATTTACGATATTGTCATTATCGTTTGGCAGTGTAGAATACACGTGGAATTGAATAGTTCTACGCGGCGTTGGCGAGGAGAGGGAGGAGGGAAAGGGAGAGATGGAGAGAGCGAAAGAGAGTATTTTTGTCCGGTGCATACGAACCATAGAACACGAATTACTTACACTCGATGATTGCAATCAGCACGGCTATTCAGAGAACGTACAGCCTCCCTCCCTCCCTCTCTCTCTCTCTCTGTCTCTCTTTCTCTCTCTTTCTCTTTCTCTATAATTGCCCATCTACATCACATATAAAGCTGTTCTTGCTCCAACTGCACATACACATACATATAATGCCCAGATTACAGCATGGATACTGATTTTCGATGTGATCGAAAAACCGCTAAATCGAACCAAAAATCTCATGTTGAAAACTTCTGATATTGAAAATTTGATATCGACAATTATTGGACTCGAATAATATCGATATTGTGATATCAGAGTTGAAAAAATAAAAATATGATTTTATAATGATATTTTTTGATCATTATTTTCATTTAAGGGGTAAGGCCATAGTAGAATTTTCAAAAAATCGATTTTCTTTTTTCGCTAAAACGGTGCTTTATCATCATAAGAATAAGTTACTATTCGATTTATAGCAAGAACATTTTTTTTTTCACCGACTTTGAACGTATAACGTAAGCCCACCTCTGGCACGGCCAGAGGCATATGTAAAACTTCAAACGCGTTTTTCTCGAAACAGCTTTTCTCCAATTGGCGTGACAAATAACTCCAACAATTTTCACTCAAAATTTATACTCATTTATACTCACTTCACCCAAAATTTATACTCATAATGTCATTTCGCAGAGAAGTACGTACAAAATTTTTGATTAATCGAAAAATTCCCATTTTATGAGACAGTTTAATACGAAATTTTTCACTGAAAATTCATTCCTACAACTACAACAACATTCAAATACCTACAAGTTTTGAATAAAACAATATTTTTAAAATTCCGTACGTACTACTCTAGGAATTCTAATGTAGATTGAGGACAATTTTTTTTTTTTGTTGTAGGTCAAAAACTGTGAATGCTAAATGTCATGCCGCGGAGCCCCTAAAAAAAGATAAAAGAAAATATGAGTAGTCGGCCATTTTGTACATCGAAAAAAAATATATACATTTTCTAACAGCTTGATATTCATACTAAATAGATGTGTAATTAATTTTATGAGAGAATCACTTTTTCATACGAAAAAAATTGTTAAATTCGCACATGATTGGATACCCGTTACTATGGCCTAAGGCCTTAAATTACTTTCATTTCTTTTTTTTTTACTACGTTTAAAAGCCTTAAAATGTTATTACTTACATTAATTATTTCTGAGGTGTAAACTTATTTATCCACGAACGTGAAATCAGAAAGGGCTTCTTCTTCCCCGGCATACACCTGCAATAAGGTATAGCGTCCCCGAAAGACGAAACTGTAGATGGCGTAAATTTTTTGCGGTCATTGTTTCAACAGTCTCAATCTCGTTAATTAATGTGACCATGCCTGCCTCGCACAAGCTATTGCATTTGTTTGCATTCTGGTTGCTACTACTACGCTGAATTGCATGAAACTTCCTAATTTTTATTTTGCTTGTTTACCACTTACTTTATTTGCATTCAAGTTCCTATTTTTTTTGTTGGGTTTCATATATTTAAGAACATAGCAAATAATATTTAGAAATGTATAATAAATGAAGAATCTCAATAAAAGACTGTGGTTTTTAATAAATACTGTTTCACTTAGCTATACACTACTATTTCGACGATTTCCATCTTCACTTTGAAGCTTTTAACGTTTTTGAGGGACCATTCCAGTGTGACTCGAAAATTCGCCGCTGGAGGACTGCAAGGCCAACTGCAGCACCACGAACACTTTGAAAGATGTTCCTCCAAAAAAATTACATTGTAACCACAAACATGTGTACAACATGCTGGGAAAAAAATGTATTCCAACCAATGTGTTACTATAAAGAAATGCATCATTCTGACCCTTTAAATTGGGCTTCCAGAGAGGAATACCCCGTTAAGGGGCCAGTCCACTTTGGAGCCACGAAACAAAGCTATTGTCGCGATTTTTTTGAGGATTTTATAAAAGATATGAATATAAAAGTTGTTGGGCTTGATAAATATAGTCCTGAAATACACAAAAAAAATGTATTCATTTTTATTCATTTTTACGTCCAAAAACTATAGTTTAAGGTAACGCCTCAAAAATAGGTGGGCTAGGTAGCTCCATCACAACTCGACAACGGCTTGTCTGAAACAAAAAAATCAGTCCATTAGATTCAGTATGACACCACCTACAAAATGACCCTCGGATATAAAGTTTTATCAAAAAATAAAAAAATGGCAGATGAAAAACGAAAAAAGTTTTTTTAAACGCCTTTTTTCGCAGTTTTTGGCAAAAAAAGTCAGTAAAAATCAAAATTTTAAAACCATCGAGGGTCATCTTGTTGCGAATCATGTTTACAATATGTGGGTCAAATTTCAAGAGAATCGATTTATTATTTTAAGAGATACGATGAAGCTAGATTTTGAAAACGTTGTTTCGAGTAAAACGCGTCTGAAGTTTATACTATGAAAAACTCTTACCTAAACTCAATTGGCTATTCCTGCACCGTACAAAATCCCTTCTGATTGCTCATCATTCTCGATTTTTTCAAGTCTTGCTTGCTTTCGATTTTTTGAAATTTTCAAAGTGGACTGGCCCCTTAAGGCTAGATATACATTTGCAACGATTAAAAAAAAACGATTTTTTTTCTTATTTTTTAAACGATAGAACTATATATGGAGAATATTTTCCTCAAGTTTCAAAGCGAAATTCGAAAAACTTCAAACGTTACAGCCCGTCAACGCTGCGCCTCACTGCTCGGATTCGGAGCTGGCGTGAACTTCAAACGCGTTTTTCTCTAAACTGCATTATCGAAATTGGCGTGCAGGATTACTCAAAAACTATTAAGCCGATTAAGTTGAAACTTGGTAGAAATATTGATAATATTGGTACGTTCTACTTGTTGAAAATTGTTTTTGAAAAATTGGACAAAAAACGACTTTTTTAATCCACATTTTACAGAAATGTTGCGTGAAATGTTTTTTTTTAATGCGTCCATTTTCTAAAATTTGCATTTTTTTATTTTAATTAAACATAAAAATATAAAAATATATATATAAATAATGAAAATAAAAATAATTAAAAAATAACACAAATAAAAACATAAAAAAACATAAAAATTTGCATTTCTTCATTTTAATTACCGTCCACAGCTTCACCATTTTAATGATGAATTAATTTAAAAAAATTGTTTCGTATACTTAAATATACTATCAAAGTATACCTAAAGTTTGATAGTTGTAGAATAATTGTTTCTTAGTTTAAAAAATCTCTCAATACTGCTTATTTTTTCCTGCCTAATGTATATCCCGCCTTAAGATTTCACATAAATATCGAAATACCGGTGTTCCGATATTACAACTTGGTAATAGAAAACGTTCCGATAGTCCAAGCTCTAGCCCGGATACATCCCCACATCAAAATCGAGACTTTCCTGCATCTCCAGCCCCATTTTTTCCCCAAAAAACTGAAACGTTCCATTGGCGATCATCTTCACATGCAGATAGATTTTTCAACAATAAATCATCTTTCCAATCATTGCCTTCGTTTGAATCCCGCAATATGAGGGCTGAAAAAAAACCAGGTGGAATTTACTGCATTTGTGAATAAAAAAAATAGCTTCTCCATTCCGTCAATTTAAACGCGCAGTCAACGGGCAATGATTGCGTATTTGGATGGGGTCTCCGGTCGCCTAAATTTCGCTCTATTGTTCATTGGCTTTTTTCTTTATTTTTTTTATTATTTTTTTATTTTCAAGTGTCGTGTAGGTGGGCGTGTGGGGTGGATATGTTTGGAGGATAGATGACGGGCTGACAGCGCCCGCACCGTTTTACTTTCCGTTTGAGTAACGCGCCACGTGACCGCAATCACGCTCCCGTTTGTGACCAATACTTAAGCTACTGTTTGATAAACAGCGGCGAACACCGCGGCGCTATTTTGCCCCCCGGAGCCCCGATTTACGTACGGGGCGACAATTAATAGGGGAAGAAAAATATTATGTCAAATCGTTTTCCGAGGCCTCTTCGAAAAACAACATAGCGGTTTTTGGGGTGTGTAGTATTTGTGAGAAAATATTGAGCATTTTGGGAAAGAAAAGGATGGTTCCATTTTGGGTGAAGCAGGTTTACGATAATTCAATTGCGAGTACGAATCGCGTCGGAAAAACTTTTATTGTGCATCCCGTCGTCAAGAAACAATTATGGGAGATGCATTTTAATGTGGAAAAATGGAATTTAATTCCATTAGAGAGAACTTGTTCAGGAGTGTTTCGTATTCGGAATTGAACTATCTTCATCTTGCTAAGCTCAACATGATGGAATTTTTATTCGTTTTGCGAATGATCATTTTTTTCGGCAAATACTACTTATCTAAAAAATATGCCATTTTTTTCGAACAGAACTTGAAAAGATAAAAAACAACATATTTTTTGGTCCCAAATCTCCGCGCCCGGCCCTTAAAGGGTTGGCACGGAGGTTTTGACATTTGAAATAAAAATTTTCGAGGACATCTGAAATCGATTGAAAGTTTGATATAAATTCAGACATAAATCGATATTTCATACCGATTTTTGGTTTTCGACGGATTCTCAAAATGGAACGTTTCAAAAATATTTGAGTTGTGGACGTTTCCAGGTAGGTTCCGCGAAATCGGTGACCACGATATTGCAAGAATCACTGCACCGATCAACTTCAAAATTTACAAGTTTATTTTACATATCAAAAAGCAGTGTTTGAAAGAAGGATTTTTTTCGATGCCTAGTTTTTTTTATCAACGAAGATAGAGCGTTTTTTGTCAAAAATCAAAATTTTATCATATCCTCCGTCCAAGCACTGGATAATTTCATGAAAAAACTAAATGTGTTGAATTTTTTTTATTTTGGTTCATTTTATTCTCGAGCAGCAATTGTCACCGCAAAGAACGTTTTTCAGATAGTCGTCTGCACAAACCACGTCATCTACCACATTTATAAATATTTTTCAATACAAAAACTGTAAACGATACATAAAACCACACTCCTTAAAAAAAATTGAAAAATTGCATACTTTTCTCAGGAAAAATTCATCTTAAGAGGAATTTTTTTTAGGAAAAACCCTGAACCCGAACACTTAAAAATCGCCATATCTCGATATTTAATATCCCGATCAAAAAATGTTTCAAACAAAAGTTGTTTGGAATAATAAAATATACAAACTTATCCAACGTTCAATCCCCTATTTTTGAATCCTTTTTTTGCCCCTATTTCCAAACATAGGGGGTTGGACGTCAGACAAGTTAATACGAATTTTATTATTCCAAACAACTGGTATTAATTATCGAGATACGGCGTTTTTGGAGTTTTTAACCACTCTTTCTTCGGGTCAGGACTTTCACTCAAAAATTCATACTCTACGCTAAAAGGTGATGGGTTTTCGTCGCTTTTACTGGACTAATTGGGTAATTACGGACAGCAAGGTTTTTTCAAATATTAATGTTCGTTGATTAATAACAAATAATCAAATAATCATAATCATGTTGATCTCGTAAGGTAATGACCAAAGTTTAATAATTAATCAAAAGAGACTGATTCATCCTAATATTTTTACTTTTATTGAAGGATTTCTTTGAGGGGTCTTCTCACTTTAGAAGCTAAAAAAGACTACTAGCATGCATTTTTGGATAGGTTTATATTATGATTGTGACATTTGCTTATGACATTTAAAACAACGTTTTTATTTATTTAACCCTTTCAATACGGCGACAAAATCAGTTTCGTGCACCTCATTACCGGAAACAGTTATTTCTCCTCCAAGTGACTATTACGATGACTTTTCTGTCTGAAACTTGCTTAATAAGGGTGTGAATTCCTCACCACTGAAATGCGCCTATTTTTCGATAAATAGGACATATGTTGTCCCAGCCGTAATTACAAAAATTTCCCAGACTGGGACAGCATATATCCCGTCAGGTGTGAAAGGGTTAGACACTATTTATAGACGAAAATGGTAGTTTAAAAATGCTTTAAACAAATTGTTGGTCTGCGCTTTTGATGAAATCTCGGAGATGGATCATCCAAAACAAAAAAAATCAAACGACTTTAGATTCAGTATGTTAATGCCTATAGCGCATATCATACGATGTTTTATATATGCAAAAATAACAAAATGGCAGACATTTTTCGAAAAAACAAAAAAAGTGTTTTTTCCACCGTTTTTGGCAAAAAAATAGTAAATATCGAAATTTAAAAAAAACTTGATATGCACTGTAGCTATAGTTGTAAAGAACATGTGGTTAAAATTTCATAAGGATCCGTTCAGTAGTTTCGAAGATTTTATCAACAAGCCGATGAAAAACGTTGTTTCGATAAAAACGCGTTTAAAGTTCGTTTTTTTCACATGAATACATAAAAAAAAATTTCATGTCTTTCGAACGTGTATGTATTAAGTGTAACAACTTTTATATCAATATCTATAATATAAACCTATAAAAAATTAATGCAAAAGGCTTTTTTTAGTGTCTAAAGTGAGAAGACCCCTTAAGCGTCCGCAATTATCTCACTCTCCCCTACTCTTTGAAACACAGCACCCTAAGAGTGCGCACGGGACGGGTTCTGAGTTTAAGCCTTTTAAAATTATTTTCGAGATTACTTAAGATTTATATTTTTTTTATTCCCTAATTGACCAGAGCTTTTGAACAGAAAATTTAAACACAAAGTACAAATAGTCTTATCGAAATTGATTTTACCTAGAAATAAAAGTTTATAAAGTGCGTACCCTACTATATACTCAAAAAACGACTTGTACTATAGACTAAAAAAAACCGTACAACTACTTTCAACTTCACGGACATAAAAAAAGTCTATCCTACAACTAAAGATCGAGATCTGCAGCACTGCTTATTTTCTCTCGAAGATCGCACCTCCTCTCTCTCTCTCTCTCTCTCTCTCCTTCCCTCTCAAATGTTCTCCCTCCCTCACTCCTCCTTTCTCCGAGTGTCTCGCCGGTCGCATAATTCATAAAAAATCCGCCTCGGAAACGGAAGTGCAATATCTGTTACGTAGCGATCGAGGCGGTGGTGCTGTGCATGCGGAATGCTCCGGAGTGCTGCCCCGTACGATGCAGTTCTCCGCTATCTAAACGACGATCTAAATCAGTCTGCTCGCACGCTAGGCGCGTTAAAGCAAACAAACAAAAAACCGAATCTGCCATATGAACGGTGATTCATAAAAAAAAAAAAAAACGAGGATAAAAAACGTACACAATGGATTTACTCGCGAAATAAACATCTCATTCGAGAAAGTAACAAAACGCGGTGGAGAAAAACCTGGGGAAATAAATTTGCCTGCTCGGAGCGCGGGGGGGGGGGGGGGGGGCATGAAACTTGCGGCGGTTACGTTTCGAGCGGCATTTAAATTTCGTCAGATTCAGGACGTTCTCTCTCTCTCTCTCTCTCTTTCTTCCACCCCCTCTCCCGCTCTCGGCGGTCCTTCTCTCCAGGCATTAACAAGCGCGTTGGCTTTTGCCTCGTGCCGATGCCCGACCTTTTGCAACGTACGTCTACTCACTCGCACACGTACATACAAATGTACGCACCGCCCTACAACCGAGCTAATTATCAGAACTAATTTTAATTGCCGCAAACTCGCGAACGCGCGCGCCCGCACAAGAGCGTCCTGCATTTACGGAAAAACAAAGAGCGGATGAGCCCTCGCGGATTCCCACGTGGTGCACGCACACGCTAGCTCTATAAAAAGTACTAAAGAGACGCGAAAGAGCAAGACTGACGTACGTATATGGGTGTAGCCTCCTCTTCCCGCCTCCATATATATATATATATATATATATATATATATATATGTGTGTATGTATGTATGCATGTATGTATGTATGCATGGAAAAAAGATTGCACTCCAAGAATCAACCTCCGTGTCGAGTGATGCACGATAATTTGGCTGCGATTTTTTATTTTACTTTTGTTCACCCTGATGAGGACTGCTCACTAATCGTACGATACAGAGAGAGACAGAGGAGAGAGAGAGAGAGAGAGAGAGAGAGAGAGAGAGAGAGAGAGAGAGAGAGAAAGAGAGAGAGAGAGAGGGAGGAGAGAGTGCCTCCGGCTTTTACCCCAAAAAAAAAAATCTGCCCACTTTTCCACATTTGATGAAAAATTCCTCTCCGATTTCGCAATGTAATCGAATTTTTGTTTCATTTCGTCGGAAAAAAAGCAGAGTCACGGTAGTAGATAGAATGTTGAGCTGTTGGCTTAACATTTGTGTGTATAAAAATGAAATATGAGATAAAAAAATGTATTTCAACAAATACACTGATTGAAAGCAGGGAATGCAATTTTTATCCATTGTTTTTTCTTCGATATATATATATATATACAGGGTGTCCCAGAACTCAACGTTAAGCTGAAACGGAGTGACAGGATTGATTGTAACCATCATGAGAAAAATCAGAAAAAAAATAAAGCAGGGCCTTTCAAAGTAGACAAATTTTGAAAATTTTAAATTCATAGTTTAACAAATAGCCTTAATTCTAGGAAACTTGGGTTTGTTTGGGTTTGTTTGGGTTTGTTTCACAATAACCGAAAAATGGTTACAGTTTGACCAAATTTCTAGGTTTTTCTTAAATGCCCATAATTTTCAAACTGCATGGGATAGATTTTTTTTCGGATTTTTCTCATGATGGTTACAATCAATCCTGTCACCCCGTTTCGACTTGACGTTGAGTTCTGGGACACCCTGTATATATATATATATATATATATATATATATATATATATATATATATATACGTTTGTGTGTGTGTTTTTGTATGCGTGTGTAAAAAAAGATTGCACTCCAAGAATCAACCTCCGTGTCGAGTGGTGCACGATAATTTGGCTGTGATTTAAAAAAAAAATGTTCACCCTGACGAGGACTGCTCACGCACCGTACGAGAGAGAGATAGAGAGAAAGAGAGAGAGAGTGCCTCCGGCTTTTCCTCCGAAATAAAATCTGCCCACTTTTCCACATCCAATGAAAAATTCCTCTCCGGTTTTGCAATTTCATCGATTTTTTTTTCATTCCGCCAATAAAAAGCTAAACCACGCCACGAGATCGAATTTAAAGCTTTTGCATTAACATTTGTGTGTATAAAAATTAAATTCGAGATGAAAAATGTATTTTAATGAATAAGTTGATCGAAAGCAGAGAGTACAATTTTTATCCATTATTTTCTCATCGACACGATTTAACGGATTTTCCTACCTTTGCAAAAATCAAAGAAACAAAAAAAAAAGTCGGTGCCCGTATGGCAGTTTTGGACGAAAATATCAGGTAAAAATTCGGACAGTGAAAAAAAAATGAACGGGAGAATCCTGAAACGCGATTTTTGATCCCTGGCTGTCAAAATAGACGCGAACACTTTGAGGGCTGCGCTCGATCGCGCTGCTACACAGTAACTATACACGGGCGATTCGAGCTTTTCGATTATTCACGACGATTCGTCGCGCGTCTGCAGTTTTCATATCGCCTATATATGCACACGCGAAACAGACTCGTGGCTGTCGAAATTGTGGCATTTTCGTTTTTTTTTTCAGTTTGTTTCACTTTTTCCTCTTTTTTTTTTGCAGCGCGCTGTTTTTTTTTCCTTTCACTCGCCGCGTGCATATGATCGGTGAAACTGCCGCTGCTGCTGCTGCGTATGCATGATCCGAGCTTGCGGCATTAAAAATTCACGCGGATGCCCGGAAGTGCAGGCTGCAAGTGCTGCACACTCGCGTGAATTTCGTACATGCTCGGCCATCGGGCCTCCCTCCGAGCCCCGGATATCAGGGAAATCGTCCACTTTCGGGTGAATATTTGGATAGGGATCGCGAAGAGCAGCAGCCGCAGGGGGAGGGGAGAAGAGGGAACAAAAAAAACGTCGGGTCTCGATCAACCGGACGTCGACGACAAAATAACGGACTCGCGCGGACACGATGAAAATGCCATCAGTAGGAAAACGTATGAATAAATAAATGCAATGGTTATATATATATATGAATAAATAGAAAAAGGGAATTTTGAAGACGATGTTGAACTATTTTTACGATGAAGATAAGAATTCTAATTGATTATGATTATTTAAAGGCATCAATCACCTTAACATGTTAAATATCCCACTTTTATCTAGGCTATAGAAATTTTGAATCAATATTTAAATTCAATTTAAGCAATAAACATAAATTAATAAAGAAAAGGGGAATTTTATATAATAAATAATTCGAAAAACAAATTTTATACGATTAACTAAATCATTTCTATTTGAATATTCATTCTAACCTATTTCTACCATACAATTTTGAAGTATATTCATCGTAAATATAATAGTTGTAATTTATTATTAATATTTGAAAGTATAATCCATCTTAAGGGGATCGTTAAGGGGGACGTTAAAATTTTCGAAAAATCTACTTTTTCCATTTTATTCTTGCAATGTATATATATTCAACTACACACACAGAAAATTTATTGTCAATCCAGCGAATATTCTCGAAGTTACACGCAGATTTCTAATGACGTGTCAGAGCGTTCGAAAGTGCTTTTGAAACATGAAACGCGTTTTTCTTAAAAGTGTGTATTTAAAGTCGGTGGGCAAGATTTCTCGGAAACGGCTGAACCGATCAGTCTTAAATTTGAACACAATATTTTAAAGTATATTTTTTTAGTAATTAATCGAAGGTTTTTTCTCACTGATAAATATTTTCCAGATAAGATAATCCATTATGTTAACGAAATATTTTTGATTTTTGATTTTTTTTTTTTTTTTTTTTTTTTTTTTTTTCATTTTAGATGATCCAGTCCAGAGATATCGTGCTCACCGCAAGACGCCTTTTTTAGAGGTGCTCCCGGAGATCAGCTATAACGGCTTTCAAAATCATTATTTTTACAAATAAAAAATGTTAAAATACAGTTAATAGTTACCATAATATGTGTACAAATTTTCACGTTGATAGATTTAAAGGTCTTCTCAACAAAAATTCTTGAAAAATCGATCTTTTCGGGCCTCCTGACTGTATATAACCTCTTAATATCTTCAATACCACACTTTTATTAGAGCTATTAAAAAAAATTTAAACGACAAAATTAAATTTAGATAATAAACAAAAATTAATACATCAAAATAAATTCGATCAAGTGAATCATAAGTAAATGAAAATGTAATTACCATTAACTCAATCATTTCCATATAAATATTCTTTCCAACCCGTTTTTATAGTACAATTTTGGAGTATTTTCAAAGCAATGATAATGATTCTAATGGATTATGAATATTTAAAGGTATAAACCATTTTAATATCTTTGATATCTTTAATGTTACACTTTTATTAAACAATTTTATTTTGTGCTGTGATATTAATTCAAACAACTTTATTTTGCGTGGTGATATTGACTCAAATAAATTTATTAAGATGTGTTTTGAAATTATTTTTGTCTAAACAATTTTATTGTGTGTTGTGAATATGAAATATTCCCATATAAATATTTATTCCAACCCATTGCAATAGTATTATTTAACTTGTTGGAAAATGAATGAATCTTAAAACTTCAATTTTATACAATGACAAAAATAAACTTAAAAACATATATCAAAATAATTCACCATATAAATTCAAATATCATTAAACAAAAATTAACAAATGTTATTCTCAATAAAATACCAAATAGAATACATTTAGTTTTAATTTGCTTTACATTCTCTTCTTCCCTCTTCTTTTTTTATTCCTCAGTACCGTGTGCCTTTTGTATATCCGTCTCACATACAGTTCCTTCCAATTGTTTGTTACGTAATAATAAAAATAAATGAAATAACAATCCAACTTCGGGGATCGACCTCGCAGTAGCCAATTGTCCCTATACTCAACATTACCATACTCACCACCCCAGGGTCTTCACAATCATCTTTAGATGATTGCAAGCACATTTGTATTCATTCCCAAGACCACCCATAATAAAGACCCGTCCTCAAAGTAACCGCATGTGCCGATAGTCAACATTACGTAGACGTAACTTCAAAATGTCCCTCCCCCATATACGTGTATACAAAAAAGTGAATATTCTCACGGGCCATCTGTGGATGTCCCCGCTGAATATTAGTGTACATAAAGTATCATTACACCATATTATAGCTACTTTAGATCGCAGCTCAATCATTTCCGTTTGATTCGATAATAATGACAGCCAAATGTCTCCATTACGATGAGCTACGTCCGATCGTATCGCTGATCCGTGAGATACCGTGCGCGCTCGCGTATCATCGTAGATATCGAGGGCCTCACGCGAAGAACGTTAAATCGAGAAAAAAAAATGTAAAAAAAACGTACATAATACATAAAAAACGTAGCAAAATACATAATAATCCAGCAAAAGAGATGAAAACCCAGCACTTTTTGGCGTGCAATATGAATTTTTGACTGAAGGTAGATGGTTGCATACTGAAAATAACCCCAATAAAATGTTACCCCTCAATTCGTCCCAACCCTAAGAAATAGGGGTTGAAAACTTAAAAATCGTCGTATATCGATAATTAATAGCCCGTTAAAAAAATGTTTCAAACAAAAGTTATTTGAAATAATCAAATACGCAAAAAATCATTTGACGTCCATTCTCTATCTTTGAAAACAGCCGCACAAAAACACGAGAGCACCACTGAATCGTTTTTGTGCCGCCATTTTCAAAGATGGGAGATTCGACGTCAGAAAACTTTATATGAATTTTATTATTCCAAACAACTTTTGTTTGAAGCATTTTTTTATCGGTCTATTAATTATCGAGATACGGCGATTTTTAAGTTTTCAACCCCTATTTCTTAGGGTTGGGGCGAGTTGAGAGGCAACATTTTATTGGGGTTACTTTCAGTATGCAACTATCTACCTTCAGTTAAAAATGAATATTCTATGCTAAAAAGTGCTGGGTTTTCGTCTCTTTTACTAGACTATAACTGGTACGTCTGCGCAACCCTCTCGTGGTCTACACCACGTACGATGCCAATTTTTTTCGTCATTTTTTTTCGAGCCTGCTTTGGAGTTGTCCGGATTGTCGTGGGCTAACACCCCCACCCCATCATCGTGAGGGTGTAACGATCACGATGCGAGTGTTCAACGATGGGTGTCGAAAAAACAAAAAATGCTCGCATCATCCCCACGATCATCCCTGTGCCTTCCGACACTCGGCCCGAGTGATAATCGAGCCTCGGGGACTTCCTAGGGTCGGGTTAGGAGAGATAAGCCCCTTTTTTCCTGCTGTCTGGGCTCCACGATTTTTTTCTCTTCTCGCCTCGACCAACCCTCGCGCACCGAGACGAGCCTGCAACGAGACCTAAACGCGCAATAATAAAAGTAAATTACCCGTTCCACGGGTAATAATTCACGGTGCACTTATACATGCCCGAGTCTATATCTCTTCTCTGATCTTCGGATCGTGTTGCGTCTTTTTTTTTCACGTCTTTCCTGGCTCCCAGTTGTTTGCGCGATACTCGGAAGGGTGCACCCCTCAAAAGTCAAAGGGCAGTACAAAATGCCCTTATGTGACATTTCTCGTTGGCGGACGAATTTATGCGATGATCAGTGGGTTGCAGGCTTAGGAGGAAATTGTGTTTTTGGAAAAAAAATCGCGAACTGTTTGTTTTATGAGGATACTTGCGAAACTGGAGACAATATTGGGGTCGGAGTAACAGAAGAGGTAACAATGTTGGAGGTTAGACATTGCTGAGGGTGGGGGTTGATAATTAAGTAATGCTCCTATTCAAGGGGGGCGATGCCTTTAGGCGAGGAAAAAATTTGCTGATTTTCATTATTTTTTTTTAAAAAGATTTCTTTGTTTTATTTAGACTTCGGGCATGTTTTATTACTACTATTGGCTGTTACAGGGTACTTATTCTTATCAATCTTTAAAAATGGCGGAGGACTGGCGCGATCTTCTAAATTCCATTTTCGAAACTGGCGTGAGGTACAGCTAAAAAACTAATCGACTGATTCTCATGAAACTTGGTATAAATCTTTCTAACCTTATTGTCTAAAACATGACCCTAAATGTTCTCGAAATTTTTTTAAAAAGTATGTTTGATTCGGAAATGTAGCGATTTTTTTCGGAAAATTCAATCTTTTTGTTTCAGAGCGTACCATTTCATCGATTTTCAACATATCTCACTTTTTCTCGGTTCATATTCTGAGTATGAATGTTAATGAATATAGAAGACCTACATTATGGGCCTGGTATCGATGATTCCGGGTAAGTTGACAAATTTCATGATTTATTCATTCCCAAATTTTGAAACGCATTTTTCACAAAACCACGTTTTTCAAATCGGTGCCCAACATTTCTCGAAAACCAATGAACCGATTGCCTTGAGGTTTTTTGTGGCTATTCTATACACCATTATCTAGCACTTGTCATAGGATTTTTTTACGTTACTTACTTTTCGTTTTATAAGCAAAATAATAACTAATTTTTGGCCCAAAAATCACTATTTATGTTCAAACGTCCGTCATTTTGTCATAATCGATATTTTCAAAATCGGCTATGACAAGTACTAGATTATAGTATCTAATTTAATAATCTTTTTCGTTTTTTTTTTCAGATGATTTTTGAAGAAACGCGAGTGGGTACCGTATACGCAGATTTTTTTACGCCGCTCCAAGGATCATACAATATCCTTGTATATTTTTGATATTTTCAAATAAAGAAAATTAAACATATTTTTGAATGTATATACTTTAAGATAATTAAAACCCCAATCCAAAATTTCAAATAGTTTCCCTTGAAAAAATTCACAAAAATGACCTTTTTTCCAGCTCCTAGGTGTATATCTCGCCTTAAAAATAAGGTGTATCTTAAAAATCGATTTGAATCGCATCACTGAAAATCCACTTTAATTATCGTTTTTTATTTATTTCACCGCACTTTGACACAACATCACCCCATACGAGTTTTTTTTGTGACTATTCACATATTTTCTATTCGAACGTGGTAAGAATTGTCAAACGGCGTCCATTGAGGAACAGTGCAGAATCCAATTGGATCCTAATGAGGACTTCCTATCTCCGGTGTCACGAACAAATCCCTACAGAGATGTGGGTGCATCTTTGGACTCAAAATGGAACCCAAAAAATGTATGCTTGGGATCACGAAAGGATATTTTTTTGGAGATCCAACAAACAGCGGTTGAGAATTTGAAATAAAAAATCTCAAACCTCGTCGATCGAGAAAAAGCGCGGAATCCACTTCGATTCCAATGTGGACTGCCTACGTGAGGCGTTCCTTTCAAATTCCTATCGGGGTATAGTAGGTTCTGGAGACTCCCCAATAAATTTTCGCACGGGTTGCTATGCTCATTTTTTGTCTCTATTGCTTTTGGGTTCGTTTTGTTACGGCATTTTTTGGTGTTTTCTTTATATAGCGTCTCTGCCCCATTTTGCTAGGTTATTTTTGCTTAATATAAATTTTTCCTTCATACTGTGTTATGCCTCTTTCTTATATACTTTATTTAACTCGCGTTAATTTTTATATTTTATTTCGTACCTTATATTTTTGCTATGTTATTTTTTTTATTATTTAACTTTTTGTTATATTATGTTAAGCTTTTATCCGATATGCTTTTATTTTACTGTTGTCTATTTTGATTATTTTTAGTGCGTACCTCATGTGTATATCGATGCCTAAAGGTTCACATCTCTCTCTCTCTCTCTCTCTCTCTCTCTCTCTCTCTCTCTCTCTCTCTCTCTTTCTCGTAACTGAAACTCATGATGTTGAAATTTGCATCGTTGGGATGCAAAAAAAAATCTTTTTTATTTTCGTTTTACTCCATTTTTGTTGTATCAAAAATCATTTTTGATAGATTTAAGTCTCTAATGAGGTCTCTAATAAGGATCCCGAAAAGGTTCTCAAGAGCTTCGATTAGCCAAAAAAAAAATGGGCAATTGAGAAAAAAAAATTCGTTGCGTTCCAACGATGCAAACTTCAACATCATTTGAAACACATTGACGGTATGCAAAGGGTGCATTTCCACTCTTTGGCTTCCGATATAATAATCATTATAAAAAATCGATTAAATTTGTGACAAATATCATTGACGGCAAAAAAACCCTAATCTGTTTTCGCACAAAAGTAATACGAAGACCCACGTGTGTGCAATCCTTCTTAGCTTCGTCTCCTATTCATATATACTCGTACATATACCTATGAAGATATAAAAATTGATATTCCGTCTCGTTCTCCAATTCCCTCTGTAACGGAAACAAATGACCCGACGTACCGTATAATCGTATTGAGCCGTACGATGGAACGATCAAAACTTCGAATAACCCGGGGGCTGTTCCGCCTGAATTCTTTTTTTCTGCAACCAGGATTTTAATCTCGTAATGTCAAACCCGGTATATAACCGTACAGCAGAGCGAGGCAGCGGATCATTAGTCAACCTGTCATATCGATATTAATAGTATAAGCTTTTCACGAATATTATCAGCCTTCCTATATGTATATATGCGTCGCTGGATCGTGGAAATGCATTTCATTTATTCACCACCAAGCCCACCCTCACCCCCACCCCGCACTGCTGCCCTTCGTTTCATGTCTGGTAGCCGTATAAACTTCGTGGACTCGAAGAGACGAGAGAAGAGTGACATTGTTGAATGATCCTGCGCGCACATCATCGTCGCGGTGAGATTTGCCGCGGAAAAAAAACATACCAATTCGGCCAAGTGTCCACTTTTGTCAGAGCAAATAGGAAAAACCTGTTTGCACTCTGGAGTCGATGAATATTTAGCGAATCATCGTACATCGACTCGACATCGAAAAACTTTCGTGATTCGGAATATGTATTTATTCTTTGGATGTTGATATTAATGGCGTTTGTCAATCAGAGACAGGTCTTTGATTGACATACGCGACAAAAATCGTTGCTTGATATTTCTTCCGTCACTTATTTTTGATGATTTTTTTTAATTCCCATTGTTTTTCAATCGACACGGACTTTTTTGAAAAAGTCAACTTTTTCGAAAAATTACTCTGAGAGTCTAGGGATTTAAAGAATTTTTGCATCCCATATCAGAATTTGGTGCATTGAGAAATTTTGGAATTCGAGAATTTGGAGCATTGAGAAATTTTGGAATTTGAGAATTTGGAGCATTGAGAAATTTTGGAATTCGAGAATTTGGAGCATTGAGAAATTTTGAAATTTGAGAATTTGGAGCATTGAGAAATTTTGGAATTTTTTGGAGTTGTAGGTATTAGACAAATTTAGGAATTTCAAGGATATCACGAATTTGAAAGTTTGAAGATTTTTTAGAATCTATCCGTTTTGAGGTTTCAAGCATTAACAGATTTCAAGATCTTTGAATTAAATTATATTCGTGAAGAATTTGAGTAGCTCAAAATTCGAAATTTTGTGTTTTTCGACAACCTTCAGACTTCAGAGATTTTTTTAATTTACGAGAATTAACGATTTTAAGATTTTGCAGACTTTTAAGAACGATAAGAGATTGAATTTCTTGGGAAATGTGGGAATTTGAAGGATTTAACTATTTCTAAATTTGAAGAAACTAAACATTTTAACGATTGACGAATTTATGAAATAAAATTTGTTTGCTACTAGTAGGAAAAATAACAATTTTCAGACTTTCATTTTTGAAATATATGAATTTAAGAATTTTCAGAATAGAATCATTTTGAGGTTTCGACCATCAACAAATTTCAAGGTCTTTAAATTAAATTACATTTTTGAGAATCTTAAAAGATAAAAATGCAGTAACTTCTATTATTTCAACACTTTCAAAATTCCGAAAATTAAAGAATCAACGATTTTTAGATTTTCAATATCTAAGGTTCTAAAAAATTAAAGAATTTTAAGAACTCAGTTATTTTAAGATTTTCAGAACCCAAGAATGTCAAGAATTCGCGAATTTTCGAAATGCAACTTTATTTTTGTTAATAATAGGAAAAATAAGAATTTAAGAATTTCATGTTTGCAAAATATACCGAAATTATTAGTCTCAGTGGTCCAAACTGCCAGCGATATTTTATTCCGCAAACAAGAAAGTTTGTTTGCAATTACGAGAGAAAGTGTAAAACTGTTACGGAGCAGACTCCAAAAACATTCCCGGCTTGCGATGTTCGCTGTCGTTGAGTCTCACGAGTCGTCGTACGACGACGTTCGAAGTAAAACGATTAGCATGACGGTGCGAGGTTTAGTACGGCCCTCGCATATCGCACGCCTAACGAGGTTAGCTAGTCTAGGGCCCCTTGGCACTCCGATGCAGACTGAGTACACACATAAAGGGCAAGTAAAACCACACGAATGCCGGATATGCATTTTCTCTTTTAAACGTACACACGTACGGCTTGAGTCAACTATTGTCTATAAAACACACGTACGTGTGTTTACGTATACGTGTAAATATTATACATAAATAAAGAGCACGAGGCATCGATTCTTTTTTAAAATTCTTTCGAAAATAACTTCGATAAAACGTATAAGAGTAGCAACAAAAGAAACAAAATTAGGAAATTAAATTCAAATTGTAAAAATGATCCAACAAAAGGAAATTCAATTAAAGAAAAAACAAAGACTCTCGGCTTTTATTTCCGCTTATATAAATAACAATTAAAAATAAACGAAATACGGGACATTGTGAAAAAAATTATAAAAAGTGAACTAGACGCTGATGATTTATTTATTCCTCGGAAAATACTTTAAATGAAACATATAATACTAGCAACAAAAAAATAAAATTAGAAAATTAAGTAAAAAATTCTAAAAATAATGCAAAAAAAGGAATTTAATTTTAAAAAATCTAAAAACTTTCTAGTTTTTATTTCACCTCATAAAAATAACAATTAAAAATTAGAGACATAAGGGGATCTTGAAAAAAATTATAAAAAAGAAACACGACACTGCTGTTTTATGCATTCTTTGGAAAATACTTTAGATAAAACATATAAGAGCAGCAACAAAACAAATAAAATTGGAAAATTAAGTTAAAATTGTAAAAATAATACGAAAAAAATTAATTCAATAAAAAATCTGATTATCTGGTTTTTATTTGAGCTTATAAAAAAAAACAATTAAAAATTAGAGAAATAAAGGAGATCGTAAAAAACAAATTTCAATCAACGAGACACTGATGGTTTATTTATTCCTTGAAAAATACTTCACATAAAACAGCAACATAGTAAATAAAATTGAACATTTTAATTGGGATGGTAAAAATGGTAGAACGAAAAAAGGGAAAATAATTTTGAAACAACAACACCTTCTAGTCTTCATTTCAGCGTATGAAAATAAAAATGAAGAATTACAGAAACTGAGGATGTAAAAAAAATATAAAAACGAGAATAGCTAATTATAAAATAACGGTAGAAATAATAGAGAGCGAGAAGGCGCCCCTGGGCCTATGTCCAAGGGGGCCCCCTTTTCCGGCCTCACGTGGGGTTCTCTTCAACGTTCGAAGATGAGTCATAACCGCGGTACGCCGAGGTGAAACACGACGGGTACCGTTCTTTTTTTCTCTTTTTTTTTTACATCGAGAAGAGACGGAGATGGGCTAACGTTCCCTTAGGAAGTCACCCTTCTCGGCCACATGCTCATGCACATACGCGGATATATGTGCACTTACAATACACGAGCTCCTTCTTCCTGCTCCACGTGCGTGCCCTCTTAGTCATCGCATCGTGTCGTGCTACCTGTAGACAATTCTTTGCTTGTTTTTTTTCCTCTTACTCTCTAGTCTCCCTCTCTCACCTCGTCCATATTTTTACATCGTGTCGACAGTACCCGCACTCCGAGACTTGCGGAACTTCCTACTCGCGAGACATTCATGGGGGCCATCATTGACGAGGAGAAAAGGGAGGGCCGTCATTGGGTTCGTGGTCTTTTTACTGGTTTTTAAATTTATTTTTACCTTTTTGGCGATCTCAGAACTGAAACTCAGTGAAAATATTGCCGTATCGAGACGGGTTTTTCTCAGTTGCCCTGTGCCCTCCTGCGAAAGCAACTTGGAAGTGCTTTTGGAAGGAGTAGGTGTGGGCAACACTCTGCAGAGGTCTTAAAGCAACTGGAAATAGTTCAGTGACGAGTGTGGACTAACAATGGAGGGGAGGAAGTCATAAAAGCCAGAATTACGAATAAGGGGAACTTAGGAAATAATTTTGATGAGGGAATTTGGTTCGGAAGGTTTTAAAAGGCACCCTCTTTCGTAAATTGTTTCCTCGGGTAAAATCATAGCAATCACATGAAAAATTCGGAGGATGTTCTGGTGTACATTACAGCAGAGAAAAATAATTTCTTCACTCGAAAGGAACAATTTTTTTAATAGAAAAAAACGGAGCCTTTTCGTAAGCCTGTGTACATTTCAGGGATCGTAATTTTCAGGTATTTTTTTAAATCTGTAATATTTTGTAGTTACTATGTACACTTAAGGGGTCTCCTCACTTTAGACACTAAAAAAAGGCCATCTTCATGCATTTTTTGATAGGTTTATTTTATAGATATTGATATAAAAGTTGTTACACTTAATAAATACACTTTCGACATACATTTTTTTTAAATAATTTATTTACGCCACTATTTATAGACGAAATTGGTAGTTAAAAAAATGTCTTTAAAAAGTGTAGGTCCGCGCTGTTGATGAAATCTCGAAAATGGATCATGCGAAACAAAAAAAAATCCAAAGGTTTGAGATTCAATATGTTAATGCCTATAGCGCATGTCATGCGATTTTTGATATATGCAAAAATACCAAAATGGCGGTCATTATTCGAAAAAAACGTGTTTTTCACCGTTTTTGGCAAAAAAAAAGTAAATATCAAAATTAAAAAGAATCCTTGATATGCGATATAGCTATAAGTGTAAAGAATCTGTGGCTAACATTTCATAAGGATCGGTTCAGTAATTTCGAAGATGTTATCAACAAGCCGTCGAGAAACGTTGTTTTGAGAAAAACGCGTTTAAAGTTTGTTTGGCTTACATAAATACATAAAAAAACGTTTTTATGTATTTCGAAAGTGTATTCATTAAGTGTAACAATTTTTATATCAATATCTATAATATAAACCTGTCAGAAAGATTGATGAAAATAGCCTTTTTCAGTGGGCAAAGTGAGAAGACCCCTTAATCGTTAGAAAACTTGTTAATTGTTGATCGTTAATTGTTTAAAGAATTGTTAATTCCGGATTATCTAAGAATGTGTTCTTAGAAATCAATTCTCAATTGATAAACAGTTTGTTAACTGTTGATTGTTAAATGTTTTTCAATCGTTGGTGGTTGAAAAATGTCTTGAATGTTGACTGTTTAAAAATTTGTTAATTGTTCATTGTCAAAAATGGTTGAAAACTGTTAAAAAAAGTTAATTGTTAAAAATGGTTGAAAACTGTTAAAAAAGTTAATTGTTAAAAATGGTTGAAAACTGTTAAAAAAGTTAATTGTTAATAAAATCCTTGTTGCAAAAAAGCGTTGGAATGCTTTAGTGAATTGCATAAAGTTTCTTTCAAAGTCAGGCGAACTTTCAACATTTTTTGTTTCACGAACTTTTGAAATTCACTTTTCTTTCTTCATTTCCCGGTTGTACCAATAATTTGTTTCTCCAAAAGTGCACTCTAAGCCTCCCAAACGCTCCCTCAAAACACAATGAACTTTTTCCAAACTCATTTTAGATGATTATTTTTTAATCTAAAAAAACAAGACCTTCGGATATATTCTCCACTATACCGAAAATGCGTGTGCATTTATTCATTTTCACCAAAAACTACGGGGTCAATTTTTGGTTTTACATTGATATACACGAAAACAAATACACAATATCATCCCGGTATTTCTTGCGAGCTTTTGTTATTCGACATAATGGGATAGTGAGAAGGAGGTTCGAAAATGCGTCATTTAATAATTTCCAAGTAGGAGGTGGCCCGCGTGCCGGCAATTCACGCTCGGTTGCTGGTACACGAGAAGTGATTCAGAAGTCGTTTGTGCACCAGTAGTGAGCCTTTGTCTCCCTTCCCGCTCTCTCGTCTCCGGCGTGGTATTTCAGATTCTCCTATGCAGGTATTTCATTCCGCATCAAGCTGCATGAGCCTCAATCCGTTCCCTCCTTTGGCCCATCCTGTTTGCAAGCTCGAACGTACGTATGTGTTTATTAAGGGGGGAAATACCTTTAGGCGAGGAACAAATTTGCCGATTTTTATGATTTTTTTTTTTCAAGGAAACATTTCTTCACCATTTTTGAGACTTAGGATGTGTTTAATTACTACTTTTTCTGTAACATGGTATTTTTTTTTATTAATCTTAAAAAATGGCGTTGGCACGGTCTTCTAAACTGCATTTTCAAAACTGACGTGACGTATAGATAAAAAATTAATCGACGGATTCGGATGATATTTGGCATCAATCTTTTTAATCTTATTGTCTAAAACACGAGCCTAAATGTTTTTGAAAAAAAATTGTTTAAAATTCAATCTTTTTCTTTCAAAGCGTACCGTTTCATCGATTTCCAACATTTCTCACTTTTTCTTGGTTCATATTCTGCGTACGAGTGTTAACATGGCATCCCTCTCTGGAAGCCCAATTTGAAGGATCAGAATGATGAATTTTTTTCTAGTAACATATTGGTTAGAATGAATTAATTTTTTCCCAGCATGCCGTACACATGTTTATGGTTACAATGTATTTTTTTCGGAAGAAAATCTTTCAAAGTGTTCGTTGTGCTGCATTTGGCGTTGCAGTCCTCCAGCGGCGAGGCCCGAAACGGCGGGATCTCTATCAGGCTCAAATGTGATTTGAAACGAAAACAAAAAAAATTCTTCAAATATATCCAACTAGCTATGGGTTCACGATCCACTTTTCGAAATTTCGAAAAATACGATAAATGACAGCTTCTCCAAAGAAAACCTGATTTTTCTCTTGAAAAACAGCATGCTGAAGTCATTGTTAGTAACAAATGGTTTGTCCAATTAAAAAATGCTGTTTCACTAAAATAGGTGTAACTTCGTCAATTTTTAGAATTTCAGGGTCCGGTTGGTCATCAAATATCCGTGAAAGTTCACACTACAGCAATATGCAAAAAAACGATTTTTTTAAGTTTCCAGAGAGGTATACCCCCTTAAGGAGGAAAGAAAAAAATTCGTTTGTGTTTTTCCGATATTACTCGGAAAAACACAAACGAATTTATTAATTAACGCCCGACGCCACGTGTCACACCGCCTGACAACATCCGCCGCAACCCGTTTAGAAGACCGTGCCATACCTCCGCCGTTTTTAAAGATTAATTTAAAAAATATCATGTAACAGCCAAAAGTAGTAATAAAACACATCCTACGTCTCAAAAGTGGTGTAGAAATTTTTCCGTTTAAAAAAAAACATGAAAATCAGCCATTTTTTCCTCATCTAAAAGTATCTTTCCCCCTTAATTCCCTCCGGTACTCTCCCTTGGTCTCGTCGAGCACGGAGCAGAACTTGCACAATCGGACGTTGCACTCCGGGTTGCGAGATGACGCATATCTGGCCGACATGCTCCGACGGGGATGACACAGGTGACACAACGGAACCGCGTCGGAAATCCAGAGGCTCTTCAACCGGTTTCCTCTTCCCCGGCACCTATGTAAATATCAATATTTGCATGCGTAAATACCGAACAGTCGAGTTACGATTTTTGTTCGATTCTTCATTTATTTATTTTTTTATACGTAATGTAACCTCCTGGCGTTTGAATTGAGAACGCCAAAAAAATATATACTTACGGGTTGATGAAAAAAAGTATTTGAACTTTTTTTTGGTTGCGGTTTTTTCGGGTTTTCCATTAACATATATTATTTATACTAATATCAATGTACAGTATTTATATTTGGAATAAGCTATCGAATAAAATATTATACAATTTTTTTTCCGAAGTCCCTGTCGAGTACTTTTTTACCCCCTGTCTATTAAGGGGCTATACTACAGCGACGTCCGAAAGATCGGTGCAAGTTTTGGAAATTACCTGAAATAAAAATACCCGGGCGATTTATTTTATTTTTGCTTGTCGTTCGATTCGAGAATTCTAAAATAAGTCAATAATATTAACTATATATATATATATAAATTTAAATATATAATTGTTAGTATTTTTATTGCATACGATATTATTATTCACTACTTAAAAAGAACTTACGCACCAATGAGATGCGGAAGTACATTTTTACCCACTTTATATTACCGAGCATATTACGGTATATTAAGGGGCGACGTCCAAATAATCGGTGTCATTTTTCTTAATTACCTGGAAGAAAAATAGCCGCACTATGTATTTTATGTTTGCTTATCGTGAGTAAAGGGAATTTAAAAAATCAATGATAAGAATATTATATACTATATAATTATATTTATATAATGTAAAAAATAAATGATAATTTATAAATATATACAAATAATAATTCCTCTTTGGTTTGATCTAAAACGAACAAAAAAAATTGAATTTATTCAAGACCATGTCCTATGGACATCAAAAAAATCGTTGCAGGTTTTGGAAATGACCGGAAATGAAAATACCCGCGCAATTCATTTTATTTTTCCTGATCGATAGTAAACGAAATTTTTCAAATAAATAATTTTTTTAAATTCAATAATTAAAAATATTTAAAAAAAATAAAATCATAAGATTCATAAATATATATAAATAATAATCCGTTATCTGTTTGATTTAAAACAAAAGAAAAACTAAATTTGTCCAAGACTTCTGTATCATATTGGCCCTAACGAGCCTTTTTTCCTCGTTCGGGAGTTAAGGGGTCTTCTCACTTTAGACGCTAAAAAAAGGCTATTTTTTAAATAGGTTTATATTATAGATATTGATATAAAAGTTGTTACACTTAATTAATACACTTTCAAAATACAATTTTTAAAAATGTATTTATGTAACCCAAACAAATTTTAAACGCGTTTTTCTGTAAACAACGTTTTTCGACGTCTTGTTGATAAAATCTTCGAAACTACTGAACCGATCCTTATCAAATTTTAACCACATATTCTTTACAACTATGGCTATAGCGCATATTAAGGATCAATTTTTTTTTTTTGATATTTACTTTTTTGCCAAAAATTGTGAAAAAAACACGTTTTTTCGTTTTTTGTCGAAAAAATTCGGCCATTATTATAATTATTAATCACATTACTAGTGAGTCATTAACAATCAGACTTCATTTTATTTATCAAAGCTAATCACTACAGTCTTTATTTACGTCCCTTTGTTTCACGCCAATATTTTTAATGGAAATCAATTGATAATTACTTGAGTATAAAACAATAAACAATGATTTATCCGGCGAACCAAATGACCGATTGATTCGTTCGTTGGGTATCGTTGCGATTCCTTGTACCCTTATCAGAATCGGACACGAGAGTCGCGCGGACGAAACGTTATATAACACACGCGCAATTGTCAGGAGCACTTATCGGGCGAGCGAGCCTCGTGTTGCATTGTCAAGTCCGTTCTTGTTTGTCCAAAGGCCTTGATGAGGTTCGCTACTTTCTTTCCGAGGATTAGGCAGATAGAGTTTCAAGCAACGATGATCACCGCGAGAACGGTGCGCTGTTATTGTTTTATTTTTCCACTTTTTTTTTTCGACGTCACGCGCGTGAGAAGGAAAACCACCGAGGTCCCGATGTTCTTCCGGGCTTCGTATCCGATGAGCAAACAAGCCGATCTACGCATCGAGAAAATAATACTCGCGTGTGAAAAAAAAGACATTCTCTTCTTGCCAGGTCGAGGTGGCGATTTTTTTTCGGATTTGTCGAGATAAAGATCGTTTTCGAGATAAGAGATAGCCACCATTTGGTTTACGGATCCCACGCCCGATAATCCGCCGTACCCGTTGCCGCCTGGATTTTTCCGCATTTGCATCACGTGGCTGGATTTTTTTTTCGGGAGAGCTTAAAGTTTCTTGTGAGGATTAAATTTTTTTTCCCTTCGATACCGATCGACAGGCGAGCAGAAAAAAGAGCCTCATTTTCCAATCGCCAGGTCGAATGGTCCTATCGGAGTAACGGTCTTGTCACCCACGCGGAATAAAGATCGAAAGAATTAGCGAGAATCGAAAAATTAGCGATCAGGGAAAAAAGAGCATGCGGCACAAAAGATCGTAAATGTTGCGTGAAAGGATACTCGTGTATCATTGAGGAGATGCGCGGACTCGGGAGGTTCCAGGAGATAAGGATGACCAGAAGTTGGCGGCGAACCTATAATTTTCGTTGGGAACCCTTAGGGGCCTTTTGTGTTTTGCTTTTTTTTTTATTTTTTTTTATTGAGACTCATCGTGCTGGGAACCCACGAACTTCTTTCCGCACCCTTTCACGGATGTTATTCGTGTAGGTTTGTGTGGCCTGCCCCGAATGATGAGCATCCGCGATCAAATGATTCACCATGTTACGATTAAATTACGGAAGAGATGGATGTTTTTTGTTCGTCGGAGAGATTTGCAAGAATATCCTTCATAATAAGAACTGTAATTATTTTGGCATTTTGCTCGATTTATCGTGCATTTTTGTCGTCTGGAAAAATATATTGTTGACACAATAAATAAATACTTCAGTCGGTGGAATAATGTTTTACCATAAATATATATGTATGGGGTATTCCAGCAAAATTGATTATAGATTTCGTCCTGGTGTTTAAAAAAACCTAATTTTTTTCATACTTCTCCCACTCTCCCTGCCCTTCTGCGGCTGCGAAAACTCGAAATGTCTAATCGGACATTTTACAAAATTCTGCAAAAATTTAAATACGTTTTAGACCTCTTTTGTGTATTTTTCACCAAAGCTCAACGTGGGCTCCCGATATTTACTATTTTTTTGTGTGGAATTCCGATTTTGAGTGAAAAAAAAACTTTAAATATTTACATGAAGGTCAATTCGAGTGGGATGTATATACGTAGACCGAAAAAGTACTCTTCTCACTTTCAAACTGTCGAATAATCATGCCAAAATAAAAAATACACCCAATAAAAAGTAAATATAAAAGACACGAGTCGACATTTTTTTCAGAATTGAAAGAACAGCCTGAGTGGACTTCGATTTTTTGCAGCCGCAGAAAGGCAAAGGGTGGAATTTTTTTAATTCGGTGTTTTTTCGACTCCCAAGTGACGTTTTCCACAATCGAACTCTATCATCAACGATGGTGAAGTATATAGTTATTTGAGGTGACCTGGAATACCCCATATACATATATATTTATAGTAAAAAATAATTACACCGACTACAGTATTTATTTGTTTTTCCAGCAATATATTTTTCAGACGACGAAAATTCACAATAAATCAATTAAAATATCAAAATAATTATCATATTATCAAGTATATTCTTGCAACTCTCTCCGATGAAAAAAAAACATTCATCTCCCCCGTTATTTATTATTATGCCTCCATCAAGACACATATAGGTCTCACTCTTCCAAATTAATTTCAACGAAAATTAAACGGAAAACCTGCCAATGCGAAACAAAAATTACAAGTTTCACCGCGTGAGTTTCGCGAAACCGAAAAAAAAAAAATATCTGTGCATACGCGATTTTTCAATATAATTTTGTTGTTGCAATTTTCAGCCTCGCCGTCTTCGTTTTTCTTATTGCACCGGGGCGCGGGATCCGATGTTTTTTTCTCAAATTTTTATTCCTCTCGTTCGGTGCGAAGACGAGTCTCGGAATCGATTTATCATTATTTTTGGCTTGCCATAATCGCGTCGAGTCCGCCCACCGATTACGCGCACGTTGACCGCTCCGGGCAATTTCCCATTACGGGAGAAACACCAACGAGAGCTCCCTTTATATATCTCACTCTCGTTCCACGTCCTCTCTCGCACATATCGCCCTCTTTCTCTCTCTCCTTTCTCCGGGGGGATTGCGAGTTCGTTTTATTAAAATTTGAGGATGGAAAAGTAGCCAGAACCTCGTGATTTTCGGATGGGAGTGATCCCCGCGCGCGATCGTGAAATAACAGTAATTAGCCGAAGAAGCTCGTGTCTCCCACGCTCGAGAATCGAGAGAGGGGGGCCTTCGCGTGGTTGGCCCAATTTCGCGATGCATCCTATCGGGGGCTTTTTTGCATCCCTGCGATCCTCTATGCCTAATTTTCCCTTCGTCTGGTCGACGGTTCGTAAAAAACCGAAAAATAAAAAAAATAATAATAAAAACACGTCTGTCGTTCGCAGCGAAATAAAAACCAGACAATAAGGGGGGGGGGGCGAGAGTCGATTTCTCGGAGGATACAAGTCCGCTAATGTACGCAGATATACGAACATAACGCGGGGCCTTAATCGAACAACATTTGATACTTTACGACTCGAACTTTTAAGTGTGCTCGGGGACGGCACATGTGTACGAGAAGGCAAAGGAACATCGTCAGCCGAGAGACCCCATCCTAAATCTCCCTGGTGGGGAGACGCGCAGGGGGAGGGGCACCGGCGATGCCCAAGACTTCGCGGTACCAGGACCAAAACTCCGAGAAAACCACGGCGAATTCCAGGAAGCCGCCTGAATCTTCGGGACTCTCCTTTTTCTCCGAGCCCCCTCCCCCCCCCCCCCGTCTTCTTCGCCCTTCTCCGCTGGCTCCACTCTCTTCTCGGGTGCTCTTTGTCCATGTAACTTGGACGCGATCCCATAAAAATGGGCACCACACGAGGGACCAGTTTTGCCAGCTCTCTCTCTCCCTCTCGTTTCTGTCGCTGTACCCCCCCCCCCCCCCCCCCGCGCCCCTTCAGGCTGCCCTTTATTATGTTGGTGTGCACCCGAGGCCTCTGGACTGCAGCTCTTTTCGAGAAATCACCGAAAAAGAGGTCCGGGGCCAGCTGTGGTCGGTGGTGAGGCTACGGGGCCCCGAAAACCTTTTCCCCCCCTTCTAGATCTCTCGCACTCTCTTTCTCTCGGAGTTTCTCTCTCATCTTCCCTCTCTTTCCCCTCCGCTTTCGTTTTCTTCGTCTTTTCGACACCCGATCGCGACTCCTCGATTCATTTCGTCCTCAATCTTTCGTTTTTCTCTATCTGTTTCTCTCTCTCTCTCTCTCTCTCTCTCTCTCTCTCTCTCTCTCTCGTTCTAGCTGCCGACCCCTGGCCGTCTGGATGACAGACGAGCGGACAAACAGAGAGACGTTTTGGGTCGCGTTTCGCCTTTCCTTTATCTCGCGTTTTTAGCTTCTACGCAGTTATATATTTATTCTCGTCGAGAATGGCAAAAATACTCTTGACGATTGTGGGGATTGGGGTTAAGACCACGTATATATACTGGGTGGGGCAACGACTATTGCCGGTGGAAATATCTTCTAACCTATCGGACTTAGGAGAAAACTTTTCATACGAAAGTTGCTTAGCTCGAAAGCGGTCATCGAGTGGTGGTTACGAGATTCATCCGGGTGGAGAAGGTTCGGAGATTTCAAGGTCGCCTCTATTCTTCTAAATGGAAGCACTATATTTTGTTGAAGAATTTTATTAAGATAGGAAATATAAGTTTGCACTCCAAATTTTAAGGTGATCGATCAAGATTTAGTGGAAAAAATCGATAAAAAAGCAATTTAAATGTGATTAGCCTAGAATCGACTAAAAAAACACTTACTCCTATGAAAAGTGTTCAAAATGATGGTCACCACTTTCAATGCATGCTTGCAATCTGATTAGCATTGATTGTTTTGTCTTATTGAGGCGGGACACCACTGTGATGAGTAAAAGTCGTCAAAGTATACATATTCAAGAATATGTAAAAGAAATTGCAAGTTAGAATAGTGAAAATTGATCACGTTACAGGCGATTTAGTGAGAGCAGGTAGTGCAACGATTTACGAATGCTAAAACTTCAATTGCGTTTTTCTCGAAACGACTTTTCTCAACCTGGCCGGAATCATAATCGTAGCTATAATTGTCCGATTTTTAATTTTAAAAAACCCGGATTCCGGTAATTTTATTAGCTATCGTCGTACGTAGTCAATTTTTTATTTAGTATTTTTCAAGCCTTCGAATATTGGTAAAATACACTTTTTTTTAACACCAGCCATTCTGTGAATTTTTTAATCGAAACACGGCTACTGACAACCAGAATTACATTTATATGGATTATAAAACTTTTTCATTGTTATTTTTCAGACCACCCATTGCGAGGTTATAGATTTGACTGTTGGACGTCATTTTTTATACAGATTATACTCCAATAACGTTGTAATTTTTGTTTTCTTAAATAAAAATTTACACGAAATAAGTTCAATATATACTTAATAACTTACCTTTTTTCCAAATCCCATATAAATTATCTAGAAGTGAAAAAAACTGAAAAAACTTTCTTTATCGGCTCGTCACAGTGGTGTCCTCGCTTGATACAGACTGACGTAATTAATAAGGCAATGAAATCAATGTGAATCAAATTGCACGCGTGCATTGAAAGTGATGGCCATCAATTTGAGCACCTTTTACAAGATTAAGTATTTTTGCAAATCTATTCTAACCTAAAAACATCGAAATTCCTTTTTTCATCGATTTTGTATACTTAATCACGATCGATCATTTTGAAATTAAGTGTGCGCAATTATTTTCAGCTCCTTAATGAAATTAAAAAAAATAGTGGTGCCATTTAAAAAAATGGAGGTGGCCTTGAATCCTCCGGACCACCTCCACCTGGATGAACCTCGTAGCCACCATTCGACGAGCTCCTTCCGACTATGCAACTTAAAAAAAAAGTTTTCTCTCAAGCCTGATAGGTTAGAGAATATTTCCACTGCTGATACTTCTTCCCTCACCTATATACATATGCAGCTAGTCGACTCAAAATTACGACCCAAATGATACGAAAGGAAAAAAATATTTTAAAATACTCAGAACTGCGACCCGCTAACTCTCGCCACAAATTCGAAAAAAAAAAAAAACATTTCAAAGGTACCAAAATCGGTGCGAGAAAAATCAGAGATTGGAATAAATTTAGAGGCATCCAAATCCGGTTATCGATGAAAGATTTTTTTTCTCCTTTTCCTTTCATAGAATACGAATCGCTTCGACGAAAAAAAAAGTGCATGAAAATAAAATAAAAATGAATATTCTCGGAGTATAGTCGAGACGAGAAACAGGCAGTGGAAGAATGAAAAAGAAGGCGGGTTCGAGGAGGGTTGATTCAACCGACCTGTTACGACCTGCTCGCTCTCTCTCGCAGGTGCATCCTCGGGGCTAACGCGTTTTCAGGACCTCTCTCATATGGGCTTCGAGGGGAAAAAAATATATGAAAAAAAAAAAAAAAAAAAACGAACGACCGAACGAACTCTACAAAGAAATTCCCCCACGTTGGGCACGAACTGCGCACTTCTCGCTGTAAGAAACAGCTACGGTGCGAATGGGGACAAAAACCAACACCCCCCCTGCACACGAACACACATGCGCTCGTTACTCGCGTCGTTACGGAGGGAAAAAAAGAGAATGAAAAAAAAAAAAGATTTGTCGAGTCGAAATGCGAACAGAGACTACCCCCTGCGGCGTGTCACGACATCCCTTCGTGCATATACGAACGACGAGTTTCGTGCAAAGAGCCATTTCAACGACGAGGACGAAAACGAGCGGGAGAAACGAATGGGCGTAGGTCAGGTTTCGCGCGAGGGGATCTCACCTCGGCGAACTCGATTCCTCCTCAAACCAAACGGGAGCACGAGAAAAGCATAATATTAATTTTAAAAACTTATTCGTATTTGTCGTTTTGCCGCGGCGATTTATCGAGAAATGGCCATTTTTTTGGGTGAGGGTCGAAATTTCGAATTGCCAAATATAGAACGACAAAGATTTCGAAATGACAGAATTCTAAACTCACAATAACGAAGGTTAACTTTTGGAATTTTATCCTTCGACCCATGACGACATCGAATAACTATTACACCAAAGAATTATTTATTCGAGTGCTCATTTATTCGAGAACATGCACACATGAGAACGAGAACATGCACACATGAGAACGAGAACATGCACACAAATGCAGATTCGAACAATCTACAAAATTCATATCTTCGAAATAGAAAAAAGTGAGTATCTAATATTGGTAATACGATCTATAGCAAAAAGCCATATATCGAGAATACAAACCTCGAATGTGTAGATTTTAGATACGCGAATGATCGATGGTCCAAAATAGCGAATACGTAAATAGCGAACATCGGATGACTGCCTTACCTAACTGCCCACTAGCGCCATCTGTCAGCTTCACTCTGAAGCGCAAGGAACGTTTTGCTCGATCATAAATTTTCGCTATCCGGACCGCTCGCCTTTTCGGCCTATCGCTATTTTAAGGGGCTATATCAGTGTGAAACTTTCAAAAAATTGATTTTTTTTGCCTCTTTCGACAGTTTATACTTTCAAAAATATCCTGTAAAAATTGATTTTTTTGCCTCTTTCGACAGTTTATACTTTCAAGAAAATCCTGTAAAAATTTCAAGGCCGTAGCTCTAATCATTTTATCTTGCAAAAATCGATAGTTGAATCCTTAAACGCGTTCTTCTCGAAATGAGATTTTTCAAATTCACTGACATTGTAACTCAACGAGCAATTATCCGATTGACTTGAAATTTGAACTGAGTACTCTTAAATATATTTACTCTAAAATGACGTAAGATATTTTTGATTCGATAAAAATTGACGATTTGGCATTGAAAAAAACGACGATTTTATAGGCGAGAAAACATACTTTTTTCATAACTACGCCATTTTCTGAGATTTTGATATTTTTCAAAAATCCTACGTCATTGTACAGGAAATACCTTCCAGTTTAAAGACATTTTTTACTTTTTCGGTTTCAGCTACTCAATCGGCCGGAATCATGTCAGCAGTGGAGGAACTTTTTTTTTGGCGCCTCCGAAGGCAGCGCATAAGTGGCTTGGATCTCAATATTTTTCTATGAAAAATTATGTAATTTAGGTTAAATATAGCCAAATATATTCTTAATTTTGCGAAACATTCAATTGGGTACTTTTCTTCCAAAAAATTCCCCAAAATCACACAAATTTACAGCGTTCACACTGGTATAGCCCCTTAACTGATCGACTTTTGGGCCCTTCGCTTTAATGAATTCGAAATTGTAAACCATCATGATATTTACAATTCGATGATTTGTCGTCTCGAATTGTTCGGTGCATTTATACCAGAAAGTCGATATTATATCTCTCATTGTTTGGTTAATTCTTATATTTATTTTCACTATGAATCAATTTCGAGATATTTGTATTCACAATTTTTATCAACTATTTTACAAACTGTCATTTTAATGATCAATCTATATCGGAATGCTCGTTATTAACGAATTCGAAACTTCTGTTCTGTATATTGATCGATCGAATTTCCGATACCAACCCATTTTTTTATCAGCCTGACACGTCTTATTAATTTTCATCGTGAGATTCGATTAATTAGCTCGCTGTTATCTTTAGCCCTTCGTTCTCTCCCTGCTGTCTTCATTTTATCTAAATTTAAAACTTATTCGTATTTGTCGTCTTGATGTGGTGATTAATCGAGAAATTGCCATTTTTTTTAATAGCCTGGCACGAGTTTGATTAATTTTTATCGTAGGATTCGATCAATTAGCTCGCTGTTATCTTTAGCTCTTTGTTATCTCTCTACCGTCTTAATATTTTATGTTATTTTATTCTTTCGCATGTTATATTACGTTATTTTATTTTATTACTTTACTTTACTATCTTATTGCCCTTATTTTAATTCGTTTTTATTATATTATTATTTTATTCTATTAACGGGTCTGCGTAAGTTTGGGGCCCAAAAAACAGATGGGTTGGCAGAATTTTTTCTACCGCGAGTGTTGGGATGAGGAGTTCTGGATTTTATACAAAATTTATACGTACTCTTGCCGAGCATGAGTGTTTTTTTTGTTAAAAAATATTGATAAACAATGAAGTTATTATTATTTAAACAAAGTGCCACTGTTGCAGCATGGCCATTCGATGCAGGTGGTTCTAACAACTAGGGTGATCTAAAATAAAAAATAAAAAATAGACTTTTAATATTATAAAACTTTTATAATATTAAATATTTCATATATTATATTTATATATTATATAATTTAATATATAATATGAAATTATATAATATATTATTAATATATTATAAAATATTATATTAAAAATAGACTTTTAATATAATAAAACTTTCGCCTGGCCGGATACTTTTCCAAAATTTTCAAAATTACGAAAATGCCAAGCGGTAGAAAAAGGTTCGATTAAAAAAAAAAAAAAAACTTCAATCATCTTTTTATGAAAAAAGGGATAAACATATAAAAAAATAATCTGATAATACGAAAAAAAATGTTACAAGCTGTCAAAATATCAAAACGGGACTACAATGATTCTTCGCCCATCCTTATCTCTACCGCGCTGAGACGTCTCCGATTGTATTCAGTTCCATCGATGAGCGGGTCGCGTTGACAAAATTTCGTACGTCTTCGCATGACAGATCCCTACGCGAGGCCGAACAACTTCGACAACCGTAAGTTGGTCAAGAATGAATTTAATAGAGAGAAGGAACGAACGAAAATAAAAAGATAATTATGGGGGCGCAGGTTCGAAGGTGGGTTGCCCAGCCAAAAATAAAAGAAAGTGGCGACGTCTCGTAGCTCTCTCTCTCTCTCTCTCTCTCTCTCTCTCTCTCTCTCTCTCTCTCTCTCTCTCTCTCTCACTCACTCTCTCTGTTACACACACACATCCCAACACGATATAGCGTTAGTTTGGAGAAACGTTAGGCTCCAGGTCGAAAAAGTGGTTGCCCGACGAGGGTCCAGTTTGAGGCTTCACGATGGAAGAAACGAGCCACCGAAATGTGGTCGAAAAAAATCCAAATAAAACACCAAAAAAAATCAAGTAAAACAAAAAGTCCCCGCAGCCTCCGTCTGGCGAGTGGCGTCTACTCGTCTGGTAAAACGACTCTGCCCCGTACTCCCGCCTGACGTATACCAACGCAAAAAAAAACGCACGCAAGCAATAAATTGACAAACCGAACAAATGAAACGTAATCCCGAGAGCTGGCACACGACCGTGCAACCTCTCATCGTCACGGATTAAATCACTACGGCTATGAAAAAAAAGAAGAAAAAAAACACAATTCTCCGCATTTGTCGATGAAATAATAAACTTGTGCTGTTCTTGGGTGCACGAGAGACGGCGTAACTACTGTAAAACCACTTCTAGAATGTTTCTGCATGTGTAAACACGCCCGCGTTCTTGAGGATCTATGAACTGCAAATATATATATATATATATATATATATATATATATATATATATATATATATATGTTGCATTTTTGCTGCGGTCGAACCAGCATATATGTATTCCTTCACGTAGGCGAATGTATTGGACAGCACACGAGGGTAATATACATACGTATAAACTAATGGTTGCGGTTGAATGATTCTCGCCTATAATTATTGCGCGTGCGTCAATTAAATCCCCGAAGTGCACAATCTTGTAGGTTCATCGATGCTTCATTAAGCTCTTACTATGCTCCGTCGACCTCTCTCTCTCTCTCTCTTTCATATTATTAAGTTTTCATATTAAGGGTATCATTTTATTGTTATCTCTTCTTATATTTTACATAATTTTATCATATTGCGTTGTTCTTATTATTATTTCGCTTATTATTTAGCTTAATCGGCTTCTTATTATTATAATTTCAAGGTTTATTTTATGGTTTATCATTATGGTTTATCATATGGATATATTCATCATCATTATTATTACTATTATTATTCATCATCATTATTATTATTATTCATGTTATAATATATAAGTATGTATATTCTATTGTTTTTCTCATTATTCAATCCATCCTTATGACCTGATAAGGTTGCGGTGCTATCATCTTAGATTGGGTTGTTATATTGGTTATGTTCATTATTTTGTTCATTATCTTCGTTAAAAATTGTATGCTCATTTGCCCGAAAGTAACACTGGGGCATAATAAATCATATCAATCAATCAACGAATCTGTCTTTCTTTGCATTTTTGCGTTTTTCCGTCTGTATGATTGCGTATGATCTTGTATGTGTGTTCGATTCTATGAGATTATGTATAATTTTGTCTGATTTTATTTCATTTTGAATGAGTTCATTTGATTTTGTTTGATTTGATTTTGTATGACTTTATTTGATTTTTTATGATTTTCGTATGCGTTTCGAGCATGAATTTAGAAAAATATGGCATGAGTATAACAATTAGTATCATAATACTTTTCTTTTGTTATATTCCCATTTTTTTATTTTCGCATTACTGCCCGCCATAAATGGAGAGCACTAAAACTTTTAATGTGTCCGTTCCTACTTTGTCCAAAAGTGACATAACTAGGCCATAATAAAATGATCAATCAATCTCTCCCTCTCTCTCTCTCTCTCTCTCTCTCTCTCCCCCTCTCTCTCTTATCTGCACAATATGCCGCAAAAAGTTTCCGAACTGACGTGTACTGATTTATGCAATATTGTTAATGTAATACCTACTCAACTGTTCGCTGGAGAGATATTACAATATTCGCACACAATATATTGCCGCAATTATCATAATGTTGATCAAATATTGTCAACCCGACACGCGAAATTGAAAATTCAAGGAATATTACATTCTTTGCAAACAAGAAAATCACTGGTAGTATTTGTTGAAAAATTTGATAAGACATTTTCCTAATCATTTAATTTCTACTTGATTTTTATGTATCTTTTTTTGGCGATCTTTCGTGGCGAGTTGCCTTACCCTGGGCCACTACTCCGATGGGTGACCGCTCAGACCCGCACTAGCTCGTATGCCGACTGCGAGAAGGCACCTTCATCGAGTTTCCAATGGTTAACACAACTGAAATTTAAACGAATACATAGGCGTCTTTATCGACACGGCTTATCCTCAGTTTCCCTGTGCCCTCATGTTAATATGGCGCGCCAATGCGCTAGGAAAAAATAGCCACGTGCAGGACTGCAACGCTATCTCACTCTGCAATTTTTTTTCTCATTTTAATAGGATTTATTTAAATCAAATAGGTTTTTTCCTTGTCTCACGTCTTACTACGATCCTATTCGTTAAAATTATGTTGAGAAAATTTGTTCCTGCTATTCTTGTTAAAATTTAAATATATTGAAATTAAATGAATAAATATAGATTCAAGCACATTCTTTCTTTGAACGTATAGGAGATATTGTTGAATAAAAAATCGGTTGTCTGTAAAGTCGGTTTACTGACGATAGTTGAACGTGACAACGTCATAAGAAAATACTGATGGAATGGTTTCATTTTTCAAAAGAAAATTTTTATTTTGTTTGTTTGATAGATATTTTGTATGGATATAGAGAAGGAGGTAAATGGAAATCACAATTGAATTGATCAAGTTACATTTATTTGTACGCATAAATACAATTATGTCAATTTTTATTTATTTTTTTTTACAATGTACATATTTTTTACAAGTATGAATGTGCTTTGAGCAATTGTTTTACAACTTTTATTTTTTCATAAAATTCTTCGTTCAGAAAATCATTTTCAATTTACAAAATACTTGAATAAAATTTATTGTTTAAATTTCTACTCGACTGTTAAAATTTAATTTTTGATTTTATTATTTTATAATAATAAATTTTATATTGACATTATTTCTTTCAGCAAGTAAACTGAATAAAAGTTGTTGTTCAATTAGTTACTTAATTATTTTTGCAAATTTAATTGTAATTTGTTGTAAAAAAGTAATAATTTTGAATAATTTATTATAAGAATAAACTGTGATTAAATTATTGTTCATAAATCTTAAATTTAAAATTTAAAATTTGGAAACATCATTAAATTTTTTTTAACTCTAGCTTTTAAAAAGCCCGCCTCAATGTGTTTGATATAGGAGAAAATTGTTCCCTTTGACGGCTGGCTGGTCCAACCTGTCATTTCAGACACGTTGTTATGATATGTGGAAGATTTAACATTTATGTTTTAATTTTTTGAAATCATAGCTACGCTCGATAATTATTTCGATCGAATAGTAAAGCAATTGATTTTTACTCATCGTGAAATAGTTCTGTTAACTTATTGTTATAGTTTTGTTAATTATAGCATAACCTACAATCGCTGCACTAGCGGACCGATGCTATTTATTTTAATGATGAAAGCACGAATATTCGACAATATATCACTGAACATATATTTAATATCGAAAGAATCATTACCTTTATCGCCGCAATTATCGTTGCTATAAACAATTGACACCATATTCACTTTTCACTGCACTTCATACTTGACGAAAACATGTACATGTATTATTGTATAGCAGCTGTCCACGCGGACGCATCGCTCATGGCCTCTGCACACTGCGCGCGATGGGCGTCAAGCGATGAGCGATATCCAATGAGAGCTCGAGTATGACGGAAATGCTCTATGAGAGTGACGTTGCCATTGGATATCGCTCATCGCTCGTCGCTCGTCGCTCGCAGTGTGCAGAGGCCATCACTCAAGTAGGAGAGAGACAGATGTCGAACGCTGCCGAACGCTGCCGAACGCGGAGGCCGATTGTGCCTCTTTGTCGCTCGTTCCGCGCTCTCGCTTACACTTCAAGCCTTAGATGGAACGCCTCAGAGCGAGGTAACGGCGATGAGTCATGCTTTTTCGTGCGTGCAGCCGGCTCCATCGAATTATAAGACGTTGTCACGTCAAAAATCTTTATTAGCGTGAATAAACGTCTATTTGATTCAAATATATATTTCTGATCAATTCTGGAAAGATTTTGAAGAAGTAAATGAATCTCTAATTTCTTACAATAGTACAGTCGTGCTATCGCTGAAAAAGCCCGGAATCGGAGAAAATTAGAAGAAGGCTAGTTTATTACACGTGTTTTTGTAGGTGCGGGTGCTAAATCCAAGTTTGCCTAAAAATCGGGGTGTAGGGTTGTTTTTTAGGGGATGAAAAGAGAAGGGGGTGGATTAATGCCAAACTACAACCCCTACGAGGTCGGTGCCGTGAGACAAAATGTTCAGAAAAATCCTGGCTTTAGTTTTGTCCACAGCGCCGAAGTTGTGGAAGTTCATTTTGGGGGTGAAAAAGTGGGGTGAAATTTTGAAAAATCAGTTTTAATTCAACAACTCTTTATAAAAAAAACGTACACTTTTTGTTCAAATGGTAACGTTGTAGCCCTTGAAAAGACGCGTAGATCAAGTATTTGATCATCACTCTCCGATAAAATCTTCACCCTCCAAAAAATGGTTGAAAAACAAAAAAAATTGTTTATTGAATAACTCAAAAACAATCGGTTTTTCGGGTATGGTTCAAATGTACGAAATGGAGAGAATAATTTTCTCCATATTTTCGTTGCTATGGACCACCCTTGAATTTTGATTCTCCAACCCCTCTCGGGGGTTGAACATTCAATATGAAATTCTGGGAAAACTATTGACCGCACGAATTCGCCGCTGTGGAAGAATTTGTAGCTTGAACCCTCAGCTACATTTTTGTCCAAAGCGCCAAACTCGTATCTCTTCAGTTTCGGTCAATAGTTTTCCCAGAATTTCATTTTGAATGTTCAACCCCTGAGAGGGGTTTGAAAATGCAAAATTCAATGGTTGTCCATAGGAACGAAAATATAGAGAAAATTGTTCTCTACATTTCATACATTTAAACCATCCCCGAAAAATCGATGATTTTTTAGTTATTCAATAAACAATTTTTGTGTTAATTCTTCAACAATCCTTTTGGGGGTGAAGATATTATTGGAGAGGGTTGGTCGAATACTCGATCGATGCGTCTTTTCAAGGGCTACAACGTTTCCGTTTGAAGAAAAATTGTATGAATTTGTCCTAAAGAGTTATCGAATGAAACCTGATTTTTCAAAATTTCACCCCACTTTTTCACCCCCAAAATGAACTTCCACGACTTCGGCGCTATGGACAAAAATAAAACCCGCATTTTTCTGAACATTTTGTTTCCCGGCACCGACCTCATGGGGGTTGTAGTTTAGAATTAATCCACCCCCAACCCCCAAAAAAACCCCACACCCCTGTTTTTAGGCCAACTTGGTTTTAACACCCGTGGCACCTATAAAATCACCTGTCAAAAAACTAGCCTTCTAATTTTTTCCGATTCCAATATACAGTACGACTGTACACAATATGTGTGTCTTTCATTCAAATATATTTTCACTTCGAACGTATGAAAAATAAATTTGAATTGTCGATATTACGATTTGCATATAGCAAATGTATATTTACCTCAAATGGATTTTTGTGGCCATCGTATGAAAAGTGTATGCGAATGAAAAGAATGATTTTCATTTTTGTGTAGTATGTAAACATCGATAATGCGTATGGTAACGGTATGGAAGAAAAGAAGTACATTTATAGGCGAAACTAAAAAAATGCCATAACCAAACGTCAATAGCTCGATTACTATAAGTATTTGTTGCAATAAATACAGACCACTAATTCAATCAAACAGAAAAATGTGTGACTACGAAAATTCTATTTAATTTAGTTAAAAAAAATGAAATAGATACATTTAGTGGATTCAACTAAATTGTTCTTTGAACAGATTAAATCATAGATTTAATAGAAATAAATAAAATATTTAGTTATTAGACGATATTAAATAGATTTTGATTTAAATAAATGTATATATATATTCAAAATGAATAACTCCAATAATAGAACGCAATAGATACACTTTGATTTCATGAAAAATCGAGTTAATTAAAATAAGACAAAAAACAAATAGGCGCATTTAGTTGACATCAGTAGAATTTTTCTATCAGTGCAGGACTTATCCAAATGTAACAAGTGTCAAATATCAAAAGGCGCACAGGATGGTCAAAGTAAAAAAGTGTACACATACGAACATCATAAAAAGACATCATTCTTGTCGAGTAGTGTTCGTAACGTTATCACCTGAAGATATACGCGACTACTAACACGTACATGGACGACAAGCGGCCAACTCAATGGTGCCAAATTGCCATCTAGTTGACATCAATAGAATTGTTCCGTCAGTGCAGGACTTGGCCAAATGTAACAAGTGTTAAACATCAAAAGGCACACAGGATGGTCAAAGTCCAAACGTGTACACGTACGAATATCACAAAAAGACATCATTCTTGTTGAATAATGTTGGTAACGTTATTACATAAAGATACACGTGGCTACTAATACGAACATGGACGACAGGCGGATAACTCAATGGCGTCAAATTAGCATCTAGTTGACATCAGTCGAATTTTTCCGGCAGTGCAGGACTTGGCCAAATGTAACAAGTGTCAAACATCAAAAGGCACACAGGATGGTCAAAGTCCAAAAGTGTACACGTATGAAACATCACAAAAAGACATCATTTTTGTTGAATAGTGTTGGTAACGTTATTACATAAAGATACACGTGACTACTAATACGAACATGGACGACAGGCGGATAACTCAATGGCGTCAAATTAGCATCTAGTTGACATCAGTCGAATTTTTCCGGCAGTGCAGGACTTGGCCAAATGTAACAAGTGTCAAACATGAAAAGGCACACAGGATGATCAAAGTCCAAAAGTGCCCACGTACGAACATCCCAAAAAACATCACTCTTGTTGAGTAGTGTTCGTATCGTTATTACATAAAGATACACGTGACTACTAATAAGTACATTCACGACAGGCGGATAACTCAATGGCGCCAAATTAGCATCGAATCCTCGAGCGAGTACAATGGAAAAGCGAACAAACGTCCGTTCGGCCACCTCACGAAACTTTCCGGTCTCTTTCACGTTCCTCAGCCCTCCACACACACCGGACACGCCTGTAAGCCTGAAAAAAATTAAGAGTCACTTTGCGTCCTACGAGAGCTGAAAGGAGCGTTGATTCCTTTTTTTTTGGTTCCTTCCATCGTACGAGATTGATACGCGATAAAGGAACACGGAGTGCAACGTGCACAAATATACGTGTAAAGTATAAGGTGGCTTTAAAAAATGCGACGAGAGCAAGCGGGAGATACGCCCGAGATACGAAAAGTGAGCCCGATACAACACGGAGTCGCTATTGCATCGTGATTCACGAGCGATAGATCACCTCTGCCTTTGTATACAGGGTGGCTCGAAATTGACGTCCAAAAGGGAAATCTAGATGCCTCGTATCAATACCTATTCGGATGAACCCCCCCCCCCCCCCCCATGCATGTACTACGATATTTTTTTAGTTTTTGAGAAAAGAGCATTTTTTATTTATCTCTTTTGTGTATGTACGAAAAGTGACGTTCGAAAGGAAAATTTGAATGCTTCGTATCAATACCTATCCGGATGACACCACCCCCCTGATGTATGTTCTCCGATCATGTTGCTCGAAAAGTGACATCCAAAAGGGAAATCTAGATGTCTCGTATTAATACCTATCCGGATGACATCCCCCCTCACCCTTTTGCCCTGCCTCAAAAGCAATTAGGAATTATTTAAACTAGTATAAGTATTTTTTTATCGTCCAAAATTTAGTGACCGATCTTCTCAAACCTCTTTCTTAAGGCCTTATATACGCGGAAAATCTCAAAATTTTTGATTTTTTCCATTCTTTTTTATTCCATTAGCCTGAACCGTTAGGAATATTTTGAGCTTTACAGAATTGAAAAATCCCAAAAATAAGTTAAGATTGCATTTATAATAGATTTTTATGACACTTTTTTGAACCTTGTGAAAGTTCTAACTCTTGAAGGCAGCA
This sequence comes from Ophion obscuratus, assembly GCA_964007375.1. NCBI lineage: Eukaryota > Metazoa > Arthropoda > Insecta > Hymenoptera > Ichneumonidae > Ophion > Ophion obscuratus. The sequence continues at coordinate 12,234,566 of OZ023314.1, read as the reverse complement.
GGTTCAGATCGCTTTGATTTTTTTATAACATATTCTTAGTATCATCACCTATCGTGTGAACCACAGAAACAAAAATGTCAATGACACAAAAAATATAAAAAATAAAATATCGACAGAAAATTGAGTAAACAAATTTTAAGTTTCGATTTTTCATTATAATAATTTTTTTAAATGATATTGTTGGTTCACACTGAAGATACATTCATGATGCAATTATAAACATGTTCATTTTTTTCAGACACCCACATCGTTGCCGAGAACTTTCACCATCAACGCGCGCGCAAAAAAAAAATACATAGCATTATTGAGTTATATCTCCGCCATTTGTTAATATTTCTGATTTTTTTACATATACTTAACCATGTGCATAAATAATATATATAAGGCCTTAAGCTTTTGATACAAATCTGAAGCATTTTCGTCGATATTCAGTTGGTAATTTATTTATTGCTCAACAGTGCACTCCGTAAGGATACGACAAGTAAAAAAAAGTCACGAGGAAAGTACGTATACAAAAAGAGAAAAATTAAAAATACTTTTTTTTGGAAAACAAAAAAAGTAGCGTAGAACATACATCTGATTAGTTCGGCTAATTGTAAGTATCGATACGCGGCGTCTAGATTTTCCTCTTGGGCGTCACTTTTTGGGCCACCCTGTACATATATGTAAATATGAACGTGTACACGTATTCGAGGTCAATCACGAGTCTATCGCGATTTCCTCGCCGATCATTGTTAGGATAACGGTGGTTTATTTATCGATCGTTGATAAAACGAGCCGCGAGTGTCGTCACGCGCATACTTTCGGATGGCTTCGCCTTGATCATCGTGTCGAACATTATCGAATGTATCATTCCAATCAATTATTCTTCAGATTTCTTTATTCTCCTCGTGGCTATCCCTCGCTGTCACTTTTTTGCGCAACGTGGGAGCGAAAAAAATGCATTGCGTGAGAAAAGCGCGATTATGGAAAACAATCGGTCACCGTAAAAAGGAGTTAAATTGTGATTAAGGCCGGAGCCTGAATTAGAAGGTCCGAAAAATAGTTTCTTTTATTCCTTGAATCGATAAATAAACTATCCAAGAATATATTTACAAATGTACAGAGGCCAATTGTAAATATTTTCGAAGATTCAAGGCCAAAAGCAGAAAAGCAGATATTTCCTCCTATTTAAAACTTTGAAGCGCATTTTCTCCAGTTTTCATTTTCACGATTTTTCCAAATTGGCGGGCGTGATAGCAAAAAAAAGCTAAATGACCTATTTCATCAAACCAAAGTTCATTTTCTACAGCATGAAAATCCCTTATAAGTAAAATAAACAAGTCGTTGGAAAAGTCTTCCTAAATAATTCTTGTAGCACGTTAAAGTGTTTTTTTTAACACATTTATTTTTTCAAACCTGAGAAAAGTTATAATTCCACGATTTTTTCTGCTTTTTCTAAATTCACCCAGATGAAAAATGTATTACAATTGAAAATTTTATTAATTTTTTTGTTTCAGTCAATAATTACGAGCTGCATCTTTCTCGCCGACTGGGAACTGCAGTGGCAAGACGCACATGAAATAGGCTGATAAATCTGCAGTCAATTATTGTTTAATGTTGTGGATTTTTTTTTATACATTTTAAATATACATGAAAAGATTCCTCAATGTTCACTGAGCTCACTTATTTTATTCCCTTCTAAAAAAATTCCCGAAAAAATATTTTTTTTGGACCTCCTAATTCAGGCTTCCGCCTTAAGGGTAACTTTGACAGTTTTTGGGGCTACTTTAACAGAGCGCCAAAATACGGTTTGAATGTGTGCTCATTTAAATGCCTTTTAATTTGTCATCCAAGTTTATTATAAAGCTGCTCAATTTGATTGTAATGTTGCTCAAGTTGATTTTGATCTCAACGATTATTATAAGACTGATCGAGTGCCTATAATAGTACCCTAGGTGCTTGATATTTTTATGTAAAATGTTTCCTTAAGGGGTTACCCCACTTGCGATTTTGAAAAAATCGTTTTTTTTTAATTGCATTTTTTTGAAGTATAAGTATCTGAGAATGTACTAAAAATTTCAAGTCGATCCGAACAAAATTGACTGAGATATGAGCGTTGAAAGAGAAGAATCCGTTGTGTAAACGACCGGCTAATTGAAACTTTAAACGCGTTTTTCTCAAAATGACATTTCTGAAGTCGGTGACCAAGATTGCTCGAACACTAATGAACCGATCTTCTTGAAATTTTGCAGGCTTATTTAATACATAAAAATGTAGTCTTTAATCGTTCGATTTTTTTTTCGAAAAAAAACGGCCGTTTTTTTCGTTAAAATCGAACCATTAACTTCGACTGTCCGCCATTTTGTGAAAAATGAATATTTTTTAAAATCTTTCGATTAAAGACTAGTTTATACTTATATTTGACTAAATCCATCCGCATTTTTTTTTTCAGATGATCCACTTCGCCGCAATGTTGGTCACCGCAAACCGTGTATATAAAAACATTATTTCGTTGACGGCCATTTGCCACTAAACAATGTAATATTTTTCAATAAAAAAATTACTGAAAGTTCTTCAAGATGTGTTCTTTAAGATGGTATGTTGATCGATTAAAAAAGTTTTGTAGTTTTCTTTAAAAAAATTCATGAAAAAGGCCTTTTTTTGCGCTACAAGTGAGGGTAAGGCCTTAATAAAAATGACAATTTGATTGTAAAACATCGTTGTTTTTCATTTAATTCCATTAAAGTGCATAAAATATTAAATATATTTTATCAAAATTACGTCAAAGTAACCCTTAATCTTTGACATAAGTTGCATTTCAATGCCTTGTCAAAGAAACCCCACACTCGAGGTTACTTTGACACGTTAAAAATAAAAAAAAGTGTAGGGGGGAGGGCTTGACCTTCTCATACATTTGATAGCTAAAGGACACATTGTTCTATTGTAGAAAAAAGTTGGAATATAGGTTAAAAAAAGTAACCTACCAAAAATTTCCAAAACCCCATTTTACGGTAAGTTTTGATAAGGATGATTGAGATTAGATGTTCGGTAACGTAAAACGACCGAGAGAATTGACTTCTTAATTCAGTATCTTTCATCGCCGAGGTGACTCACTCTTGGGTTCGTTTTTTCTCTCTCTGAATTTCTACCCAGTTCTCTCCCTCGTGGCGATTCTTTCTCGCATCCCATACCAGTTCACTCGGCACTTCTTTCCGAGTCCTTTGCTCCACGGAACACGAACTTGCACCGTACCTTGTCTAGGTACGCGAACCTGTTCCATCAACATTGTTTTTTTTCTTCTCTCCACGTTGTTTCTTTTTCGAACGCAACCTCACGTGATTCATCTCGCTTCTGAGTAACCTGCTCCATTTCGCAGATTCAACCCGCCGCATTTCGTACCGATGAGTCAATGGATAGGGCACCACGTATATTGATAGACTCATCGAGGTACGGTACACCGTGGACCGTTGACCAAAAAAAGAAAGGCGTTTTTTTCAAAGAGAAAGAGAGGGGGGAGAGAGAGAGAGAGAAGCTGACAGACAGCCAGAGAATAAAATACGAAAGAATTTGGCATTAACTGATGCAGCGATTAAGGCCTTATATGCGCGATTTCGCCGATTTTCAAAGGTACTTTTCTAGACGCGGTTAAAAAAACGACGCATATATTGACAACATTTTTTTTATAGATCATTTATACACATGGTTAAGTATATATAAAAAAAATCCGAAATATTAAGAAATGGCCGAGATATAACGTAATAAAGCAATGTATTTTTTTTGCGCGCGCATTGATGGTGAAAGTTCTCGGCATCGATGTGATTGTCTGGAAAAAAAGAACATTTTTATAATTGCATAATGAATGTATCTTTAGTGTGAACCATCAATATTATTTAAAAAAAATTATCATAGTAAAAATGCGAAACTTAAAATTTGTGTACTCAATTTTCTGTCGGTATTTTGTTTTTTATATATTTTTGTGTCATTGAAATTTTTGTTTCTGTGGATCACACGATAGGTGATGATACTAAGAATATGTTGTAAAAATTTCAAAGCGATCAGAAGCTTCGTTCAAGAGTTAGAACTTTCACAAGGTTGAAAAAAGTAAATCGTGGAAAAACGGCTTTGAAGCTGGCGGGCGGGAGTGCCGCGCGGTATCTATTATAAATGCAATCTTACCTTCTTTTTGGAATTTTTCAATGTTGTAAAGCTAAAATATTCCTAACCGTTCAGGCTAATGGAATCAAAAATAAAATAAAAAAGAACATTTTTGAAAATTTTCGAGTATGTAAGGCCTTAAGGTGCGGTTGAAATATTCGAAGAGTTTCGGAAAGACATTCATGGCTTAGTCAACAAAAATTCTGATAACATTTATTTGCTCATAATTTGATAATTAGGTAAAAATCAACAATTTTATCAAAAAAATAATTCTCTCGTCGAAAATAACAACATCATTTGAAAAAAAAAACTTTTAATTCAAAATAATCATTTAATACAAAATCATTATTTAATAAGAAATAATCATTTAATAAAAAATAATTATTTAATTGGAAATACTCATTTAATCAAAAAGAAGCCTAATCGAAAAAGTGGAATTTTCGGTGCGTCATTGATCCAGTGGCAAGATCGATCATATAGTTTGTTTGAGTCGTCGAACACCAAAAATTCATCACCATCTATAATTTTGCGTATTTCTAAAAAAAGGACCTAAAAACGTAGTACGTGTCCTGGACAATATTTTAACGAAATGGCAGAGAGGCTAGTCACTGGAAGTCATTTTTGAAAAGGACGCTTTTTTCGTATTAAATAATTTAATAAAAATAAGAATTTAAATAGAAATAATCATTCGTAAAAAATAATTCATTAATGTTCAATTAATGCAATTATTTCGTTAAATTTCATTTTTATAAATCAATAATCCAATAGTATGCGATAAATGATTAAATAGTTCATCGAATCCACAGTCATTTGAATAAATTGTCCAATAAAAAAAATTAATATTTCAATGAGCTTTGGCAAATCGTGAAAATTCGTTGACTATAGCAGAGAGGTTAGTCACTAAAGCCCATTTTTGGAAGAGACACTTCTTTGTCTAAATAAAGCATTCACTAAAAAATAAGAATTTAAACAAAAAGAATAATTAATTAAAAAATACCCATTTAATATTCAATCAAATCGGTTATTCGGTTACAACATTACACATTTAATAATTCAATAATCCAATAATATGCCACAAATCATTCAACAATTCAATAAAATCCCCAGCGATACAAATAAATAATCCATCAAATGTATTAAAATTCGACGAACTTTGGCGATTCGTTAAAAGTCGTTGACTACTTCCCTAATTCCACAATTCATCCAAATTGAACATATAATTCAATAATCCACTACCATTCCACGAACAATTCAACAATCTCACAAAAATCATTAAATAATTCGATCAAACCTAATGAATATCTCAATAACGAAATCTTGGCCAAAAAACAAAAAAAAACACCAGAGTTTCGTCATTTTCATTGAAAAGTATAAAGCTGCAGGATAATCTCTCGAATTGCGATGAAACAAAAACAACGTCAGTATACGCAAAGAAAAACGATCGTTGATTCGTGTATCAGTCATACAGATTAATAGATGCGATGCCGATGTTCCGCAGTCGCGTATATGGGAAGTGAGAAAGGCCGGGAGAGTTGAAAAGCACAAGAAAGAAAAAACAATCTGACAAAGACGCGCGTTATCGTTTCGCGGGGAGATACTATATATGTGAGTCACGATCGTGGAATGGACCAATGGCAAAGTGGAGAGAAATGGAGACCAGTTTGCCGATTGGACGCTGGACATGGCGTGTTTCGAGACTCCAAACAGCCATTGGGCAGAAAATGCTCTCTCTCTCTCTCTCTCTCTCTCTCTCTCTCTCTCTCTCTCTCTCTCTCTCTCACCTCTCTCTCTCTCTCTCTCTCTCTCTCTCTCTCTCTCTCTCTCTCTCTTTCTCTCTCTCTCTCGCGTATTACCTTCCTCGATGTCCGTGTGTCACACTCTTTTGCATCACGAGACACTTAACTATATCAAATCACGCACACGTTCGATGCAGATCACGCATGCACACGGCGCATCGTATGCATATGCACCCCGCCGATCGCGCGAAACTCCGTATACTTCGAGCTCGAGCATCCCAGGGAGAAAAATCACTCGCGTTTAATGCGGGATATACATTTTGACGGGAAATAATTAAGCAATTTTGAGAAATATTTAAAACTAAGAAATAATTATTCTGCATATATCAAATTGTAGGTATACTATAAAAAAATTAATTTTTTTTTCGCGGTACTCAATGGAAAATGTTACTACGTTATGAAAAAGTAATCTATACAAAATTTGAGAGGTCTAAACATTTTTTTAGGTACTGCTCAAACGACTTTTAATTTTTTTCTTCAATTTTTTTGTCAAATTTTTTCCCCGCTAATTGACATCATGATAATAGAATTTTCTAAAAAAATTTGATTTTTTATTTCATCAGTTTTATTTTTTCGTAAATAATTTTTTTTTCAATGCTGCCCACTCCAATCGTAATTTTGGTATCCTTTTGAAATTAATGCAATGTTGAGACATTCCTATTCCAGTTTCGCTCCAAATATTAGTTGGTTACTCGATAACGTTTTGTGCGCTCTCTCGAACAGAATATTTTCGAGTATTATGATGGTTAAAGAATAGACTTAATGCTTCTCTATTCGTGGGTAATTTTCGCTCCACAAGTTCTTCGATTTCCGTCCCAATCGGACAAATTTCGGTACTTTCACTATCCTCCAAACCCGCGATAATTTTTTACATTTTTATTCTTACGCAAATACTGATAACAGTCAAATGAATCGCGAAAAGAACTCACGGACAGTCAGAGAAACAATGGTGCAGTAGCGTCAACAGCGCCGCGGTTCGTAACTCTCGAATCCGTATGACTTTATTTTTTTACTCCGAAACAACATATTACTCCAAAAAAACACGCATACTTGTTAGACGTTCAGTGATGGAAACACCGTGTTCTTGTTCATCAAATGGTTGATATAATTTTCACAACCGAATTACATATATTGATTCTTAATCTGCAAATACAAATCGTTTAAGGCAAAAAAAATATTTAAATAAAAATTGTGTGTTGTTACAGAAAAAATTAAATCAAGACCTACATTGGATCAGGCACTAACATTTTCTGTATCGAAATAAAAAAAATTAATACTCCGATAATCATGAAGAAAAAAATATGAAAAAGGCGTTTGAGAACTAACTAAAAAATTTTTTAGAACCCCCAAATTATGCAAAACTTTCTGTTTCTTAACATACTTCAAATTTCCGTTCAGAAAAAAAAAAGTTTTTTTTAACGACCCTAAGGAATACGCTAATAGTATGTTTAAATGTACAAAACAATTTTTTCAATTAATTTATCATCAAAATACCGGAGCTGTGGTAGAGTGTTACAGCAAGGTTGCCGCGTAAGTTACGAATCGGCATGCAGTGTAGCTTTCCGTAGAATTTAATTTACAAAAAATTTTTTTAATGTTTTCCGTTAGAACATGTGTAGTTTCTAATTGACAGTTATTGTGAAGAAAATGCAAATTTAAGAGAATTACACGAATTTACAAAAAAGTCAATATTTCTCCCAAAATTTCTGTAAAATTTGGGATTAAAAAAGTAGTTTTTTTTTATTTTCAAAATTATTTTCCATTAAGTAGAAGGTAGCAATATTATAAATATTTCTACCAAGTTTCAACTTAATCGACTTAATACTTTTTGAGTAATTCTGCACGCCAATTTCGAAAATGCAGTTTTGAGAAACACGCGTTTAAAATTTACATCGAATTTGAATGAAATTGCACTAGGTTGCTTTGAAACTTTGGAAAAATATTCTACATATACAGGGTGTCCTGTTAAGATTGGATAATCCTGCAACTGAGGATAGATCAGATGATGTCCTACTATACGCTAGAATCTCAGTTTGGTAAAAGTCCCAAGATCTTCGAGATTTTGGACTTTACGTTATTTTTTGAAAAAAATAATCTGCTTTTGGTTTTTCGACTTTGACTTTTACTAAACTGAAATTCCAGCATATTTCCGAATATAGGACATGATCTGACCTATATTCAGTTGAAAGATCATTCATTCATAACGATAGAACGATAGTTCTATCGTTAAAAGAAAAGAAAAAATAATTGATTTCTTTCATCGTTGTAAATGTATATTCCGCCTTAGCGGCAAATATAAATGAGTCGAGAATGAAAAATTTGATGAAAACTTTGATCGATCCAGTTTTTTGCTTCCAATGATGAAAACGGTACAGTCTAGGCCCGAAGTTCCATCGGCAACGCGGAGACTGTAAAGTTTATGAAATTCAAACGTATATGTAATGCGCAGCGTGTCTTTTTTTAGCCGCTCTTAGTCACAGGAAGAGAGAGAATTTATTAATTTGCAGGTAACGTCAGACTCGCGCAACGTTCAGACTAGCGGTCGATGCCCGTGTCAAGGCTAACCATAACCTACGGCAACGCAAACGCGGACGATGTTATTTTGGAGCGCAGCTGAGATTTTTGGGCGGGTTGCGCAAACGTTGATAGGAAACTGCTCAGATGAGTTTTTTTTTTCAACTTTGGGCACGGAAATAATTGGAACTGCGATAGAGTTACGGGTGAAAAAGAAAATGATGTAGCTGGTCGAAGGGAAACTGCCAGTCTAGAGCCCGGAAAGTAAGGTGAACTTCGATAATTTTTTATGGATACGCAGTTGACAGAATGGAAATTCCGTTTGGTGGCGTTTTTTCTACATATCTGCGAGGATCTTTAAAAAAATGGTCACACGATTTTGCAACAAAATAGCGGCGCAGGAGCTGGATAAAGCGAGTCACGCTTGACTGAAAGTGTCCTGTAGCCGGCGAGAGTTCTTCAGTTTTTTACCTGGAACGAAACTTCGAAATTATTTTAGTTTCAGATAAGAATTGCATTCGAGGTACGTAGGGAAGTAAAAAAATTACGATTATTGGTAAAATTGGTATTGATAAAATGGTGCATGATTGTAAAAAAAATTAGTTTCGATGAAAAAAATCGTAAATACCTTTTTTCGGAAAAAGGGTTCAACAGATCATAAATCCGCTGCGTACTTTGATGTAAAATAGTGCTTAAGGTTTCAAAAAAATGTTAAGTTGATCGGTGAAGAATTGACAAAGGTGACTCGCTTCGTCCAGCTTCAGCGCCGCCATTTGGTACTAAATATTGTGAAAAAATTGGTCAAGGTACTTCAAGATATGTAGAATACAGACCTCTAAGGGCAATTTTCATTCTATCAACTGCGTTGCCATTTAAAAAATTGTCGAAATTACCTTTTTTCCGGGCTTTAGACTGGTAGACTCCCTTGTCAGGTTCTGCCTAGTTCTAACCGTCGAAAACAGCTGATTTTTGGCATTTAAAAAAATTGAAAATTGTGTTTATAAATTTCCACAAAAATTAGGTATGTGAAAAAGTATCACCTGAAGAACACTGTAATTTTTTGTGTAAATATATTCGAAGTTTGGGAAGTTTTTGCGTGAAAATATAAAAATGTTCAGAGTAGATTTATAAAATGATATACTGTCAAAATATATTGGGTCTGAAAAAAGTGATTTTATTACATTTACAGCTAGACATAACCTCTCAAGGCGTGCACAATTTAGAGCTTGGACTATCGGAGCTTTTTCCATTACCGGTATTATTTGGATATCAACAGGTTGTAATACCGGAATACCGGTATTTCCCTATTTTCCGATATTTATGGAAAAACTTGATTAAAAACGTTAGAAGCTTGCAAGTGAAGATGGAAGTTGTAGAAATAACAGTGTATAGCTAGGTGACACCGCAGTATTTATCAAAAATCACAGTCTTCAATTGACATCTTCATTTATTATAAATACATTTTTCAACGTACTCTGCTAATATTCTTGAATATACTCAACGCAACATAAAATAGAAAAACAAAAAAAAGGAACTTTTATGCAAGTCAAATAAATATGAAACAAGCTAAAATAAAATTCCGAAGTTTTATGCAAGTCAGCGTAGTAATAGCTGCCAGAATGCAAACAAATGGTATAGCTTTTGGCAGGCAGGCAACAACATGATCACTTTAATTAACGAAATTGAGATGGTTGAAACAATGACCGGAAACAACAAAGGGCATCTAAAGTTTCAAAGGGCATAAATATTTCAAAGCTGTCAAACATAATTTAAAAATACAAGTGAAAGTAACTAAAGGTCGAACGAGGGCGCCCTCTTGATTTCTATGGATTTTGTTCAACGTTTAACCAGACCTTGTTCATATAATTATCCATGTTTGAGTGCAATTTCAGAACAGTCGACGGGGAGATGATGGGTTTTAAAATTGCAACTTTTAACACTGCAGGGTCTGCATTGGCCGAAAGTCAGATCACATAATTCGTCGTACCATTCTACTGTGTTTAGAAATTTTGAAAAAAAAAGTATGTTAAGATAGCAAACTAGTTAGGAAAAGAGTGAAAAAAGTTTGTATTGCCTTTACGATTCAGTTTTAGTAAAAACGTTCAGTAAAGACAGAATAATTCTTCGTAAAAAATATTTGTCCCCTATAATACGAAGACATATGGCAACACCGCAGAACAGTATTGTTCAATGTTTCGAGAAAAAAATAATTATCGTGTTCCTAAAGTTAAAAACTTTCATCATAAAAAAATTTGCATTATAAATATTAATATTTTATATGGTTTATGTTATCTTCATTAACGAATAAAAGTGTTCGTTTATTCATAACTAATTGAAAATTTTGTTCGATTAAAAATGACTTCCAAATGAAAATTTGTGTTGCATTATTATTTAAAATATGCCGCGAAAACTAACGTCATTGGATACGTGTAACGATGCGATGTTGCCATATCACTTCTTATTATAGGGGACAAACATTTTTGATGGAAAATCATTCTGTCTAAATTTCAATGGAGGCCCTGCAGTGTTACAAGTTGCAATTTTAAAACCCATTGTCTCCCAACCTAAATAGTCGCCTGCTCTGTGATTTCACTCAAACATGCATAATGATATGAACAATGTCTGGTTAAAATTCGAACAAAATCTATAGAATTCATGAACGCGCACTCAGACCACCTTAAGAGGCCAGTCCACTTTGAGAACTTCAAAAAATCGAAGGCAAGCAAGACTTGAAGAAATCGACGATGATGAGTAATCAGAAGGGATTTTGTACGGTGCAGGAATTGACGATTGAATTTAGGTAAGAGTTTTTCATAGTATAAACTTCAAACGAGTTTTTCTCGAAACAACGTTTTCAAAATCTAGCTCCATCGTATCTCTAAAACAAATAAACCGATTCTATTAAAATTTGAACCACTTTCAAAAAAGGTAGTTCAAAGAGAGTAAATTTTGGTTTTTCTCTTTTTTTTTGCAAAAAACTGGGAAAAAAGGGGTTTTTTCTACTTTTTTCGTTTTTCATCCGCTTTTTTTTTTTTTTTTTTTTTTTATTAGAACACTTTATATCCGAAGGTCATTTTGTAGCTGGTGTCATATTGAATACACACTGAGAAAAAGAAATCGTTGAATGTGCAAAATGCATTTTGTTGTCTCGAAATTTTGTTGTTTTAACAGCTGCTCAGACATGCTAAATAAGCTACAGTTCACACCACTAAAACTATCAGTTAGATTAAAAACGTTTGTTATGCCAATCAAAAATCAAGTTGAACATATTTAACAATACATTTTGTTAAACCAACTGAATTTTAGTTGGATGAACGAATTTTTTCTTTCGGAGTAATGGACTTTGATTTTTTTGTTTCAGACAAGCCGTTGCCGAGTTGTAATGGAGCTACCTAGCCCACCTATTTTTGAGGCGTTACGTTAAACTATAGTTTTTTTTTTTTACTTAAAAATGAATAAAAATGTTAAAAATCCTTAAAAATGTTTAATATAAAATCCTCAAAAAAATCGCGAAAATAGCCTTTTTTCGTGGCTCCAAAGTGGACTGGCTCAAATGGAAATAATAAAAATTACAATTTGATATTTTATTAAATGATATTTTATATAATTAACAATGATATTTTTATTTATTATACAATGATATTTTTCAACTCGCACATCGAAATATCGGTATTATTCGAGTCCAATATCGGTTTTTGCAATATGGAATTTTTTATCCGATATTCCGGTTTTTCGATACAATGGAAAACCCGTATCCATGCTTTAGTACAGTTCCGAAAAATCGCTTATTGAGGCTTGCACTGATATCTTTGGATCTACTGCGCATCAAAGTTTCAAATGCGTTTAAATCGACGCACAATTCGTGCATAGCGATGATGAACTGTCTTCTGCGGTTTCGGACAGATGCTCAGGGCCACGCCAGCCCGCTGGAGGAAGTCACTTCTCCAGACGATAAGGATTCACGTTATCCCACGTTGAGCCCTATCTCGTTTCATTATCGCCGACGACACGTGATTGACGGTGGTCACCGTACGTTTATTTGATAGTCCTCGAGCCGCAAGTATTCGGACCGCAAAACTCGTACGATGCTCGCGCGGATATTATAGACGGACTTATGTACCGGACACTCGAGGACAAATCACGTGGCGAATTTCCGTATGTCATCATTTTCGACGACTTCTTTTGTGACTCGTACACTCAGAATATACGCCTGACTAAGTGTAGATGAGAGGCTGATAATAAATTCGTTTATGCTACGCAAAAGAGTACACACCGGGGTAATTATTCAGGTAAGTGACTTTTCCGAAATGTTATTTTTTTACTATTTTTTCATTTATTGGATTATACATGATGATATTCAGTCGGGGGAAGCTGACATTTTTCATTAACTAATTTTTTACGAGCAAAAAATCGTGAAAAATAATTACAAATTTTTCAAGAACCTAAACAAACCCAGTATATGCGTCGAAATGTTCAAAAATTCCCTATTTTATCACGTGTTTCCGAGAACTTCAAAACCCCATAACTTTTTATGGGGGGGGGGGGGGGGGGGAATTTCAGCTTTCCCCGACTGAATATCATTTTTAACCCATAAATGAGAAAATATCAACAAAAAACATTTAGACCCATTTTTCGGAAAAATCACTTATCTGAAGAATTGCCATAAAACTTTTAGGGTTCAAAGAGGGACGTTGAAAAATATATATTTTGGGCCAAAATTTAGGATGGTGATGTTGAGATAGCTGACATGTTTTTTTTAAAAATGGAATCATGAATTTTTTCACCAAAATATTTATCAGGTCGAAACTAACAACTTTTGTATGAAAAGTTTTTTGATATCGTTCATAATTATTTAATTAGAATACCATTTTTTACTATTTTAGCGCTATCCAGAATGTAGCAGGAGGAGGTAAAGTTTTCGACATCCTTGGTGCGTGTGTGAGTTTATTTGGATTTGTTTGGGTTTGTTCGATAAAATAAACAAGCATTAGGTCTCTGCGGCTCGTCACTTCGGCTAAAAAATGGTATTCTAACCTAAAAATTATGAATGTTATCAAAAAACTTTAAAGTACACTACTAAAGTAACCTAAAGCACTTTAAAGTACCTACAAAAGTTGCTAATTTTGGCCTGATAAATGTTTTGGTGAAAAAAATTCGTGATCGCATTCAAAAGAAGCAAGCCGGCCATCTCAACGTCGTTTTGAATTTTGGACAGAAAATATTTTGCTTGAACGTCCCCCTTTGAGCCCTAAAAATTTCATTATACTCAAACTTAAGGTAGTTCGATACCTAAATCGTTTTGTTACGATTTTGTTTAAATTTTGGATAAACATTCTATATCACATGCACGTATATGATTAATTTCAAGAGGTTTCGCCGTGCGGAAGTTGAGATATTTATTGTTTAAAATCGCGATTTTACGTAGTCTTTCATAAGAGCCCATGTTAAAAGTTGCAATTTTCAAAAATGAATATTTTGACTTCTACACGGTAAACCTTTCTGAAATTTTGCACACTGTTTTATACATTATCAAAGAAGCTTCATTTAGTTTTTCAAAAAAATCTTAAGAATTTTTTTTTTCGTATTCTTTATAATAATATAGCAAGTACATCTTAGCTTGGATGACCTTGAATTTTGAGTATGTCGTTCTTTAGTCAATTTGCAACAACTTTTATCAATTCACTTAAGCCCGCAAACTATTTTGTATGTAAGAAAAAGTGAAAAACAATTTTTCGATTTGAAAGTCAGTATCGAACTACCTTAATGGATCGGAGCAGTATTTGTCGAGGTAAATCAGGTGTGAGATTAAAATGTGACACACAACAAATGTGTATTGGGAAGAATAATACGGCTTTACAAACAAAGAATTTATCGAGGAATTTACTTGGAAATTTCTGTGATAATTAATAATCGATATATAATATTAATAATTAGTAATTAATAGATATCGTTGAAAATGTGAATATTATTAGTTATTAATATACAATATTAATAATTCATAATTATAGAATGTAATTAATTGTTGACACTTGGTAAACTATTTACAGCAGCGAATAAATATTATATATAATCGATATTTGATAGACTCGCCAAATGTTTATTAGGTAAAATGACACGGTATTTTTTTTATCAAGAATTCAGCAGAAAATTTCTTTAAGAATTACTATCATCATGATGAATTGGCATACAATATCATATAGCAAGAGTAATTAATTGTTTACGTAAGTCAATATTAACAATCGATATATCATGACAGTTATTAATGATGACTGGATACAATAAATAAGTAATAGTTGGTCAAGGCTGATTTAACGAAGGTTGAAAAATAATGAATATGTAGTACGAATTATGTAGTGATATATATTCCTTAAGAAGGTATTTTCTCGAAGACTTGGAATTCCTTTCCCAAGATATTAGAAAAAAACCTAATAATTTTCAGATTGAAGGGGTTACAGGTACGTTGCTTGGGGCAACTGAAATTGAAGAGAAAGGTCCAACTTATGGTGAAGGAATCGCAGATTGAAGGTGAACTTATGATTACAATGACAGAACTGCTAGTAAAACTTTAAACGCAATTTTCTCAAAAGTATGTTTTTCAAAACGGTGTACACGATCTCTCGACATTTAATGAACGAGTTGACTTCAAATTCGGTACACTTATTCAGTGTTATAGCAGTTTATTTGGGTCTTGACCGACGTTTTTTTATCTTAACATTTTTTTTCATTAGTTATCATTAATAATGAAGTCTTTTTTCCTCGGAAAATGAAAAAAATCAATTTTTTTAAAGATTGAAATGCGATAACAACAAAACACCGTCAAGTCTAAGTAAATATTATCTATTTTAAGAAAAAAACTGTTTTTTTTTATTTCTGATCAACGGGGTGGCTAAAATCAAGTACACCATTGAGCCGCGCACCTTCAAAGGTCCTTCACGAGATTGTTTATAAGGTCTCTAATTATTAATATTTTTAAATGAAATTTGCTACACATTTCAAGTTAACGGGAGATATACACCTAGATGGTCGAGGTCGAGGATTTAGAAGCTATGAACATTCCGTCGACCGTAGAAGACCTACACGATGGGCCTGGTATCGATGATTCCATGTAATTTGACAAATTTCATGATTTATTCATTTCCAAATTTTCAAACGCGTTTTTCTCAAACTACGTTTTTCAAATCGGTACCCAAAATTTCTCGAAAACCAATGAACCGATTGCCTTGAGGTTTTTTGTGGTTATTCTATTATCTGGTACTTGTCATAGGATTTTTTTTCGTTACTTAGTTTATGTTTTATAGGCAAAATAATAACCAATTTTTGGCCCAAAAATCACGATTTATGTTCAAACGTCCGCCATTTTGTCCTAAATCGATATTTTCAAAATCGGCTATTACAAGTACTAGATTATAGTATCTAATTTGATAATCTTTTTGGTTTTTTTTCCAGATGATTTTTGAAGAAACGCCAGTGGGTACCGTATACGCAGTTTTTTTTTACGACGCTCCAAGGATCATACAATTTCCTTGTATATTTTCGATATTTTTAAATAAAAAAATTAAACATATTTTTGAATGTTTACAATTTTAAAAATTTAAAACCCCAATCCGAAATTTCAAATAGTTTTCCTTGAAAAAATTCATAAAAAATACCTTTTTCCCGCTCCTAGGTGTATATCTCCCCTTAAGGGGTAAGGGTAAATAAATTAATTCCGAAGAGTAAGATTAGTGAAAAATCGTTTGGACATTTATTTGTATGTACATTAACATTTTGTTAATGTACATACAAATAAATGTCCAAATTAACATTTTGTTAATGTACATACAAATAAATGTCCAAACGATTTTTATATAAATAAAAATTAATGTCCAATAAATGTCCAATTGATTTAAATAACCCTGACTTTCGGGTCGTCACAGAAGCCCTTACCCCTTAACTTTGAAATGTTTCGTACACGCATGCGTCCAAGGCCATCAAACCATCTTGCGGTTTCAATCTTCCCACCTCTGAATCGCATTCAATCATAGACAATATTATTCTTCGAAAAATGTAGAAAAAAAATTACGACGTATACAGGAAATACTTGACCGCAATTTTCATCGCAGATTCAATCGCTTTGTCCGTGACTAAGCGACAGAATTTCAATTTCTACTCCGACCATCGATCTGCATTCTCAATCGCGCCGATAATCACACGACATGCCAAATATTGCCGAATTAATGTCCGGTACAATGGCCTTCCACTTTTGGCAAACAAGATTATTCGGTCATTATAGAATCTTAATTATGTAGGCAATTAAAGTATATTGCTTTCGCAACAGTGTCGTTTGCTACGACGATTCGCTACACTACACCGAGCGTTCTATTAACGACAAATAAAAATTCTTTTTTCTTTGCCGCAGTAAAAAAATGTTAAAAATTCACGAGGTAATTAAGATAGTGACGATGCGTTGTATAGTTATGTCTCACTGTCACGCATAACGGATCCGAGGCTCTTCAACGTGTCACTGATGCTAATAGGCTAGAAATAGTTCGTTGAGTGGCGAAACTTTCGTCTCGTGGCACGTGGCAATTGGGCGAAAAAATCTTCGGATAAAGTTCCGAATAGGACATATCTCCGATTAATTTTGAATTTTGCGTGCCCGTGCATTTGTACTCACCGATCACGATTGTGATAGTGAAAATACCGGCAAATTTGATTTTCAAGGCCAAAACTCACAAAAACTGATTTTTTAAAAGTTTTTATATTTTATTGTGATAAATGTTGGTCTTGGAGAAAAAAAAATCGTCCGTAAGTTGTAGCCTGTAAACAGATTGACGTGTTATGTTCTGTACAAGCTTTGTCTAAAACCAATCTGTTTCGAGAACGATGGAATAATGCTCCAAAAAGTACATTTTCCTAAACCTCATTAGTTTCGACATGATCTACCTACGCACTTTACCGCGGAAAGGTTGCAGTTTCATCTTCAACGCTATACGCACACTTATACAACAAACAACACACAGCACACAACAAACAAACCCAAACAACACACAACGCAACGACCAAACCCAAACAATAAACAATGCACAGCAAACAAACCCGAACAAACTCCAACCTTCCCGCGACAAAGTCCGTAAGTAGATAATTGTAAACAAAAACTGTATAGAATGGAATATAATTGTATAGAATAAAAAAACTGTGTAGAATGTAACATTTGTGGGAAACATTTTTGTCTAAGATCAACATTCGTTAAAATAAAGTAGAAAACTTTGAAAAAATCAATTTTTGTAAGTGTTGACCTTGAAAATCAAATTTGCAGGTATTTTTGCTATCATATTCGTGAACAGCGGGACAAAGTACATGGGTATACAAAATTCCAAATTAATCGGAGGTATGTCCTTTTCGAAACTATACCCGAATCTTCGATTGTCAGTCTCGAAAAAAAAACCGTGGCGTTTATGCTCAACAAAGTTTTGTTTAAAATAAAACAATTTAAAAGATTTTTTTTCTATTTCAATGGAAGAAATTAAGGTGCCATTTTTTTTATGAGAATTTTATTTTGTTCCCCTCTTTTTTACTGTTTTTTTCTGTTTGCGTAAAATGTTTGTGTTTTTGTAAAAAAAAAGAAAGATGTGCGTGAAAACTATTCCTACTTTTTATTTAATTTTGTTTTTCGCAAAATGTCAGTGCGACATTTTAAAAATATGATAGGGAAGTTTTAATCATGCATGGAACGTGATTCGTTTACACTTGACGTCGAATTGAACTGTAGGTGTGATTAGGCGCAATGTCACTATAAGTAATAGGTTACTACTCCGGTAAAGTTATTGACTTAGTAAGTAAAAGTAGTTACCGCTAGCGATGAACTTTTTTTGAAGATAAAAAGAATATTGGAGAATATCGCGACCAGTTACTGTAATCATTGAATTTTTATTTGTCAAAACTTCAAACACATTTTTCTCGAAACTGTATTTCCGAAAATGGCGTAAGCAATAACTGACAAAATAATTGATCGATTCCGTTCAAACTTTACACACATTTTAATAACAATATTATTTTGTACCTAAACCTGTAGGTTTTGAGAAGTAATTTGGAAAAAGGTTTTTTTCATTGCCAAATAATCCAAAAATTCTATGTAGAAATCAAACTACTTTTCAAAATCGTGTAATTTTCTTTTTTTCACGGTTTTTGGGTCACGCCTAATAAATTTGATTAACGACAAAAAATTCTACAACAGATGCTAGAGTTTACGCCCTTTTACAACTCACCTCGCAGCCTTCCCGAAAAATTATGCCATAATTTGGCCACTTTTTAAATTAATTTCTTCAAAAAATTCCACGTAATAGTTGAAAGTAATAATAAATAACACCCGAAGTTAAAAACCTTCAAACATTTTTGTACCAACAAAAAACCTTTTTTTTTAAATAATAACCTTTTTTTAAGATAAAAATGGACTTATTGTCAGCCGCCTAAAGCTATTTCCCCCTACATCGATCCGAGTCATTGTAGCATGACAAAGAAAGTGATCCGTACGTTTACATGGAAGGCGACCAATGGCGTATCGCTAGATCGTACCTCGGCTTTTTCTCCCACTGTTTTTTTTTTTCATAGATTTTATTTTATTTTTCATCCCCTGTCAGGTGACTTTTCCGGTATTTAGAATGGAGGCCATGCAACTTCGCGATGCACCCACCTTGATCAAGTTAATTGTCCATTTCCTCCTTGTCACTCGAGCTGCTCGAGCGCGTAAAAATAAATCATCTTATCTGTCATGAACGTACGAAAGGCGTAATGGCAAATATTGCCAGTTGACGGGCGATAAGACCGACTCGCCGTTCCGATTTCAACAGCTCGCGGACTTTATAGCGCTACCCGTATGTCGTACGTTCGTATTAATCTAATGAATAATGCGAGAAGGGAGAGAGAGAGAGAGAGAGAGAGAGAGAGAGAGAGAGAGAGAGATGTGAATATCTGAGATTGCATATGACAGATCACAGTACGACATAATCAGGATCCTCTTGATAATGAAGCTCGACTGCAACGCCATAATTGTCAATGCAATAATAATTAACTTGCTGACGGCTCGATGCATCTAAGATATTTACATGATAAGCGATAAGAACATTTTTTTTTCGAATGCGTGATTATTTTACAGTGTTATTTTTTCTAGCAGTCAACATTTTTTTAAATTCATTGTATATGCGGTAGTATTTTTATTTCTTGTTTAAGGGGCTATACCAGTTTGAACGCTGAAAATTTGGGTAATTTTCGGGTTTTTTTTTTGGAAGAAAAATACTGAATTAAATGTTTCGGAAAATTAAGAATATATTTGGCTATATTTGACCTATATTACATAATTTTTTCATAAAAATAAAAAAAATTGAGATTCAAGCAACTTATGCGCTGCCTTCGGAGGCGCCACAAAAAAATGTTCCTCCACTGCTGACATGATTCCGGCCGATTGAGTAGCTGAAACCGAAAAAAGAAAAAATGTCGTTCAACTGGAAGGTATTTCCTGTACAATAACGTAGGATTTTCGAAAAATATCAAAATCTAACAAAATGGCGTTGTTATGAAAAAAAGTCTGTTTTCTCGCCTATAAAATGGTCGTTTTTTTTCAATGCCAAATCGTCAATTTTTATTCAATCAAAAATATCCTACGTCACTGTAGAGTAAATATATTCAAGAGTACTCAATTCAAATTTTAAGTCAATTGGATAATTGCTCTTTGAGTTACAATGTCAGCAAATTTGAAAAATCTCATTTCGAGAAAAACGCATTTAAATATTTAACTAACGATTTTTGCAAGATAAAATGATATTGATATAAGTGATATAAATGATAATGATATTCTTGAAAGTATGAACTGTCGAAAAAGGCAAAAAAATTGATTTTTTGAAAGTGTCACACTGGTATAGTCCCTTAAGAAGCTACATGTACGTAAAGGCCCGAAAAAATTGTCAAATTCCGATTTTTTTTGTGGTAAACTGTTGATGAAGGTACATATATTGAAAGCCTTTAAAAAATCACCAAAAAATACACAAAAACAACGAAAACATGGTCGCCGATAAATGATGAATCTTCTTTCGCGACGTTCACCTACGCTTCCCATTGCTTATTTATTTATTGTTCTCAGTTCGATGGGTTACCTTTATTAATTGCTCTTATTTCTTCCTGTAGGCACTTTTTTGGCCGCCTATCATCCCCCATCTTCATTATTTCAAGTACATACCTTGCCGCTCTTTTTTATACTTCGACTTCCATTACCCTGGACCCTGGGGTGGTACAAATTTGAGCTTATTTTATGGGCAAGATCTTTAAAGAATTATTTTATGAGAACAAAGATTATAATTCTTGGGTTAGAAGTGTGAGGTACATTTGAAAGATATGTTTCTAAAGGGAAAAAGAATTGAGTGCTTTGAAAACTGGACAAAGTGTCAAATTTATGAGTGAAGAAGAGTAAAAAAAAATAGGCGAAAATTCGAAATTTCGAAGCTCTTGAGCGACCACTAAATATTGATTGACCGACTAGTGCTTTCGCGAGGTTAATTAAAACATTTTAGAGCGTAAAATTCATGGATGAGAAGTGGAAAAAATCGATTTTCTGATGAAAATTCGAATTTTCGGGAGGTTTGAGCGACCTCTAAATATCGCAGCTTTCGCGATTTTTTTCTTTCGAGAAGATAATTGGATGGTGAGAGAAAAAAAATATAGCTCAAATTTGTGCTATCCACAAAAAAAATAATTGGATGGCGAGAAAAGAAAACTGAAATTTGCGCCACCCTCAAAAATATAAGGTCAAATTATTGCACCCGCTTCCATGCATTGTATCAGGTAAATGTCCCAATTATTGAACAGGTTCCAATTATTGAACACTATTTTGTATTTCTATTATTTCCAATTCACCTGCATGCATTTAGTTATTTATAAAAATTTCATTACATATATGGAACTTTTAGCTATCGAAATGTGACCTTACAAGTGCAAAAAAAGCTTTAATTAATAGAGAAAAAAATTATTTAATCAGCAACGGTGACCCGATTTAACGTCTCGTGGTAACTGCTTATCGTTTTTGCTAAGACGCGCCGCTTCATGCGTAAGGGCATATAAAATTCAAAAACTGTCGCATCTCAAAAAGTAAAGGCGTTTCACGTTCCTCAGAAAATATCTTACAAATAACAATAAAAAAAAAACAATTTAATTAATTATTTGTTGCAAAAATACGGTGTTCGATCATTGGGCCATAGAAAATGCAGTGTGTCCCAATTATTGAATACTCGAATTCTCCAAGATCGCGTCATTAAACCCATCAAAACATCGAGACAGTTAACGTGTAACAGATCGTGTGAATCGGATTTATTCAAACAAAAACTTGAATAAACTTACCTTTATTCTTTTGATAATAACTCTAAGAACGTCTAATATATTTTTTATTTGTATTTTCGTGCAATAAACATAAAAAGAAAAGTAGAAAGTTAAATGTAACCTAAAAATACGAATGTAATGTTCATTATTCTTTGCTCTCCGATATTTCAGAGAGCCAAGCTGCGACAAAATCAAACAAAAACAGAACATAAAATCGAGGAAGCTGAAAATAAAAATAAAATAAAGTTCAAGTTGAAATGCAAAAATAAACCAAATGTGAATGAACCAAAAACCTGCCAAAAGAGTCTAAACATATATTTTTGTACTTTTACATGATTAATAAAATATTATTTGAGTGTTTGATTTTGCTTTCATTTCTTAATATTGTACCCAAAATAATATTTTCAGAACGGAAAAAGAATTCTCGAGAGTGTTTAATAACTGGGACATGCCTGTTCAATATTAGGGACATAGGCACTTTCAGTGTTCAATAATTGGGACATTTGCATGCTTCACATTATTATTCTTTTTTTCATTTGAAATCGTTTAAAAATAATTTACAAGATGATTTTTCGAAAGTAAAAATATCAAAGTATCAGTTGAACATGAAAGCGATGGTTTTTTCTTGATTTTATATTTTTTTCTCACCGAATTCAATCCCCCAGATCCTTAGCTGTTCAATAATTGGGATATTCACCTTATGTAATTTGTACGATTGAAACATTTTAGTCATCAATTATGTGTGATTTAAAAATTGTATTCGATATTTTTGTATGATTTTTTCATTCCCCTTCGTTGTCACTGTTGACTTCAAAATGCTTGAGCTGCGATTTTTTTTCAAATAACAAAGGGCTTGCCTAATTACTCCGATTCCTAAATTACCAAGAGAACTACGATAAGTAATATTGCTTTTAGATTTTCTCCTGTTCTTCGAACTCGAATAAAAACGTCAAATTATTTTTCAAAGGCATTTCAACTCTGATTTCTTTCCTCATTTTCTTCATTTTTTATTTTCTTTCTCTAGTGTCCCAAATTGTTCTCAAATTTCGCCGAGGGGGGTAAAATTGAATTTTTTCAGAGAAAAAACAAATGGAACATTAAATTGATGACCAATAATCCTAAGATTATGCATTTTCATTTAATTCCATTTTATTTCACTATTAAAAAAATCCCTTTTTCCTCCTCATCAAATGAGTGATCCAAATGAAGTAAAAAAAACTGTTCGTTACGTTGGAGCAAAATTTTGAAAAATCGCCAAATGTATTTTAATTCACGAATGATGAATCTGAGATTCGTTTGGCGAAGGTTTGGTCGAGCAAAAATCTCATTGAATTCGCGGCCCGTCGACGACGACGACGACGACGAGAGCGCACGCGCGCCCACGCGTCAGCGGTGGTCGTTCTAAATATAAATTTAGTGGTCCTCGTACGGAATTACCGGTTTCGAATCCTCTCTTCGCTGCCTTTTCCACATACACACATGAGCTCCGGCCTCTTCTTTTTCTCCTCTTCTGTCGCATCTCGAATCGCGCACGTGCACGCCGAATTTCGAGATTGTTCAAGATCCATGCACCTCCGATATTTCATTGATCGGGGTGCGAGCCCACAAAAAAAAAATAAAAAAAGAAAACACGTAAAAAAAAGAAAAAAAAAGAAAGGTTCCACCGAGATTTGAACTCGGATCGCTGGATTCAGAGTCCAGAGTGCTAACCATTACACCATGGAACCTCGATGTTTCAACCCTCGAAATAAATTTTTCACCACCGTTTCTTATTTTCTCGCTGAATATTTGTGCATTGCGATAAACCCAAACCCGAATTCACCGCATACCTTTATAGCTTAAGGTCTTAAGGGGGAAGACACTTTTAGGTGAGGAAAACATTTACTGACTTTCATAATTTTTTTTTAAGGAATAATTTTTCCAACATATTTGAGACTCAGGGTATTTATTATTACTACTTTTGGCTGTTACGTGGTATTTTATTTTTATTTTTATTAATCTTTAAAAATGGCGAAGGCATGGCACAGCCTTCTAAATTGCATTTTCGAAACTGGCGTGACGTATAGCTGAAAAACTAATGGACCGATTCTGATGAAATTTGGTATAAATCGTTCTAACCTTATTGTCTAAAATATGAACCTTAATGTTTTTGAAAATGAAAAAGTATTTTGTATTGCAAATTGGAGCTATCTTGTTTGGAAAATTCAATCGTTTTGTTTCAAAGCCTGCCATTTAATCGTTTTTCGAGATTTCTCACTTTTTCTTGGTTCATATTCCGCGTATGAGTGTTAGTGAAAGAAAAATATTCGTTGGTTTTTTTCTTCGGAGTAATCCCGTCGACGCTACGCGTCACGACGTTTGGCAACATTTGCCGCAGCCCATTTAGAAGACCGTGCCATACTCCACCATTTTTAAAGAATAATTTTAAAAAAATCCTGCAACAGTCAAAAGTGGCAATAAAACATACCCTAAGTCTCTAAAATGATAAAGGAATCTTTCCCTTAGAAAAAATAATGAAAATCAGCCATGTTTTTCTCGCCCTCTCCCCTTAACGTCAATTTGCTACAAAGATTTTGTAAAAATTCTAAAAATTGACCGAGCTCTGATGATTTTTGTGAAATGTTAAGTCGACCACTACGGTTCACCCTTTTTTGCGTTTTTGCCCACTTTTTTTATTTTTGTTTGTTTTACGAAACGGTGTAAGTCGCGTCTCAAAATATATTCCCCCGATTTGCTTCAAATTCCGACTGAGCATAGTTTATAACATTTTCTATCATATGACCGCATGATTTTTTCATGTGTTTATCGTTTTTTTTTCTTCAAACTTCTAGACAAGAATATTTAAACGATAATACCTTCGTTGTTTATCAATATTTTTCAATAAAAATACAACTCAAAATTGGCAAGAAAATGTATTAATTGTGTGTAAAATTCCAACCTCGTTATCGTAATGCTCTCGGCTAAGAAAAAAGCCGAAAAATCCTGATGCAACGATGAGTATTTCCTATGAATAATGTGTTACGATAAGTCGCGTGTATAGTTGGTGATAAAAACCTTTTAGGTGAAGGAGCTAGGAGGAGAAGTTGTACGATAGAATATTATTATGATGAGTGATTCATCGAGCTGTTATCGAAAAGGTACGACGAAGAAAGGAACGAAAAAGGACAATAATTTACTCGATATATATACAAGGTGACCTGTTATGAATGGATAATCCTGCAACTGTCGATAGGTCAGATCATGTCCTACTGTACCCTGGAATTTTAGTTTAGTAAAAGTCCCACGGTTTTTGAGATAAAAATCATCTGCTTTTGGTTTTTCGCATGCCATCTCTACAAATGATAACTTTTTTGGCTCGATTAAAAAAAAACTTTTGGTTATTTGTTTTATCTAGAAAAATCTTCTCAACCTTATTTTATTCAAGATTATCATACTTATTATATATTATTCAAGATTTTTATACTATCAAGAATAATGAACGAGATTTTTCAAATTTGCTGACATTCTAACTCAAAGAACAATTATCCGATTGACTTCAAATTTGGACTGAGTATTCTTGAATACATTTACTCTACTATGACGTAGGATATTTTTGATTGGATGAAAATTGACGATTTGGCATTGAAAAAACGATCATTTTATAGTCAAGAAAACAGACTTTTATTTCATAACTACGCCATTTTGTTAGATTTTGATATTTTTCGAAAATCCTAGGTCATTGTACGGGAAATACCTTTCAGTTTAGCGACATTTTTTCCTTTTTCGATTTCAGCTACTCAATCGGCCGGAATCATGTCAGCAGTGGAGGAACTTTTTTATTTGGCGCCTCCGAAGGCAGCTCATAAGTCACTTGGATCTCAATATTTTTCTACGAAAAAATGATCCAATATAGGTCAAATATAGCCAAATATATTCTCAATTTTCCGAAACATTTAATTGAGTACTTTGCTTCCAAAAAATTCCCGAAAATCACCCAAATTTCCGTCCACACTGGTATAATCCCTTAAGACGTTGTAGCTGATATTCAGACGAATTCAATGACCTATGATGTCATGAGTTTGAAATAATTTTTCACCAAAATATTTTGGGCTTGTTTGGGTTTATTTTCGTCACTCTAAAGGCAACGGAGATATTTAGGGTGGTCACGTTGAATGGTCCACCCTGTATATATAATCGGAATCTACATTCGTGAATTCTCCACGCTTTCAACGGCACTTCCGTTACACTTTTTGTTTTCTTTATCTCCTCGTCAACGCTCAGAAGTACAGTAAGACCGGGACGTAACTTCAGAAATTGCTCCGGTTAATGTAATGTGGGTCATTGGCCGCCCGGAGATCGATCCAATATCAATTGAAATGCGAATTTTCTCTCCAGGATCGCGAGCGACGATATTATTCGTAACGACGCTCAAAAAGTTTCCCCATTGACGAAGTTTAACGTCGATGGGTCGCGCGCGCCCGAAGGCGAAATTGCGAGTACCGAAAATGCAATTGCATTCGAAGAGTGCACGAGTGCATCGCGCGGACAAGTGCAATCGACGTTGGGGTTTTTTTTCAGCGAGGGTTTTTTTTTTCTTCCTCTTTCGAGCTTAGTTCGTGGATTTGTAGAAAACAGGGAAGTGGCGAGGAAAAAGGGTTGGAGAGCAATTGCAGTAACGAAACTTGGTGTTTGATATTGACTAGTTTATTGACACAGGAGATTCGTATTTCTTTGGGGTGTTTTTTATTGATTTTATTTTTTGGAATTTTATTTTGGAAAAGAATTTAGGATTTTAAAAAAATTTTCAGCCGGATTTTTAACCAGAAGGAACCATAAAAATAATATGGCTAAATTACTTTCCCTCCAGCTCCAATTGAACATTTTTATTTAAGGGGGGAAGACCTTTAGGCGAGGAAATTTTTTACTGATTTTCGTGATTTTTTCTTTTTAATATGACGGTTTTCGAAATTTCTTAGCCAGGTAAAATATCGATAAAGAGGACGGGGATCATTTTCGAAGTTTTTTTTACCAGAAGGAATTATAAAAATAAAATGGCTGAAGTTTTTTTCCCTCAAGCTCTAATTGAACATTTTTATTTAATTTCTCTCCCTCTAAATATTTCATTCCAAGCCCACTAGTTCTCGAGTTACAGAGCATTTTCGAAAAATACACTGCTTAGGAAAACACTGCAGTCTTGTGGGAGAAACTTATAAATAAAATTTCGTAGAGGCAAATGGTAGCCGATGCATTACGCGTTGAAGTTTCCCTGAAAAGAAACTTCTATTGCCATTTTCCGAAAAATGACAGGCGAGTGTGGAAGAGTAGAAAAATTTCGAAAAAATAACCATGCTCCAAATACGTCAGTAAAAGAAAATTGTTTTTTGCTCCCTACTGCTCATTTTCGCATATACTTTTACTCACTAGTGACCAAAAATACATGTTTTTGCTCATTAGAAGGAAAGCAAATATTTTCTGGCCTACTAGTGCAATACTTGTTTTCGCTCACTGGTAGGCAAAATGAAGTATTCTTGCTTACGAGTGACCTAGTAAAAATTGTTGGGCAAAAATTAATGAACCCTAGGGAGGAAAAGAAAATACTTTTTTTTTGCTTCCTCTTCCTAATAAAGGTAAAAACTTCTTCTGCCTAATAAAGGTGAGCAACGAAAATACTTATATTTCCCAAAAAAGATGGGCAACCAAAATACTTTTATTGCTCTCTATTAAAAATACTTAAGCAAAAAATTATGAATCCTAGTGTACAGAAAAAGACTTTTCTTGCTTTTCAAGAGACTTGGAACATGGTCATTCTTTTTTCGCCTTTTCTACTCTCCAGAATAGCACCAGTAAAGCACAATAAATCGTGTTTTGTTTAAGGGGTAAGGCCACAATAGAATTTTTAAAAAACCAATTTTTTTCAGCTAAAATAATGCTCCATCATCATAAGAATAAGTTATAAGAAAAACTTTTTATTTTATGAGCAGTTTTATACGAAATTTTTCACTGAAAATTCATTCAAATACCTACAACTCAATTCACGTACCTACAACTTTTGAATAAAACAATATTTTTTAAATTCCATACGTACTTCTTAAGGTATTCTCATCTAGATTGACGAGAATTTTTGTTTTTTGTTCTCGGTAAAAAATTGTGGATGCTATATGTCGGCTATACTGCTATAATGCTATAATTCGGCACCACTTGACTATCGTTATCATGATATGTGCAGCGCAATTATTTTTTTGCTTTATTGAATTTCTTTTTATGCTTTTTTTTTTTTAATTTCTACGGTGCTGAGGTCCGGAGTATTTTCAATCGTTAAGTCGGTGACCTGCGTCGAAAATGCTCGTGTATGCGGCGCTATCACGATAATGGGGTGTAAGCTATCGGGTATAGTGTCGTGTTGGACGACAGGTTAGATTCAGTCCGTGTGCAATCCCGATGGAGTGGGCCTTGTCGCATATCTCAGCTCTGGTTACTCTCTCTCTCTCTCTCTCTCTCTCTCTCTCTCTCTCTCTCTCTCTCTCTCTCTCTCTCTCTCTCTCTCTCTCTCTCTCCCCCCTCTCTCTCTCTCTCTCTCTCTTATTCTCTCGCAATGTCTCCCGCTACTCTATATAGTGGTAATGTCATCTGTCTGTAACGTCATCCTTGGTAGACTGCCTCCATAGAGTTGACGTTATGCGCAATGCTGTCGATACATGCAGCAAGGGAGTTTGTTCCTCTCGAGAGAGTAGGATCCACCTGCCACCCACTAGTCCATATAATCTGATATCCAGTGTCAGTCTTCTCTCTCTCTCTCTCTCTCTCTACACACACACACACACACACACACACGCGCGCGCGCGCGCGCACACACACACACACACACACACACATCTATCTCTCTCTCTTTGAACAACTGACTGAAAGACAGAGAATTTGCGCGTCTCCGTGTTTGCTCGTGTACATGGTCGCACTAACCATCTTCGGATCATCAATCGTCCGGATCATCAATCCGGCTCTCGGCGCACCATTTGATTTACGACGATTACTAGCCCGGTGCTGACTCCAGTTCGCAGCCGCTCTCTCTCTCTCTCTCTCTCTCTCTCTCTCTCTCTCTCTCTCTCTCTCTCTCTCTCTCTCTCTCTCTCTCCTCTCTCTCTCTCTCTCGCAATTGTCAGTCGATCGTTCGTATCCACCAAAGATAATAATACATACTACAAATGAGATCGAACTTATCGTATCGGAGAATCCTGACGGCAAGTAAACCCAAACAAACCCGTGACCCTACACTGAGAAAAGAAAATCGTTGAATGTGCAAAATGCATTTTGTTGTATCGAAATGTTGTTGTTTTAATTAACAGTTGCTCAGACATGCTAAATAAGCATGTTCACACCACTAAAACTATCAGTTAGATTGACAAAACGTGTTTTATGCCAATCAAAAATCAAGTTGAACGTATTTAAGGATACATTTTGTTAAACCAACCGAATTTTGGATGGATGAAAGAATTTTTTTTTCAGTGTATGTATCGTACAATCCAAATCCTAAATGAAATTCGGCAAATGCGATACATCATTAGAAAAGAGCTACTATGAACTTCCCCTGAGGAGGGGGCAGTCGGGGGTCCTCGTCAATCGGATATAGTGCGGTGTCAGGTGGCGTGACAGGTCGCAAAGACATTGATAGTTCCAAATATCGATACAAATATAGAGAGTGATCCATTAAAAATAGCAACAAGTTTAGATCTGAAAGTACGCGAAAAGATGAAAAATCTTTGAAATAAGAATCGCTTGGTTCTTAGTCACGTAAAGATCCACGTCGAATTTTCATGTGAGAATTAATATTTTTTGTTTTACGTATGGTCGTGTACCTTACCTCGAGATTTTTCCAAAACACTCATTGTGAGAACGATATGACTTCTATTTGAACCATTTTTCATTACATTTCGTACTTTCTGAAGTGTCCGCTTGTAACAATTTACACAGTGCTCTATATATATAATATTTCTTGCTTGACGTATGTTCTTGGACTTTACCTCGACATTTTTCAAAAACACTCATTGTTCGAAGCAAATCACTCTTAGTTGACTTATTTTTTTATTATATTTCGGACGTGCTGAAATGTCAGCTGTAACTACAGTATGCTATATATATATATATATCCCACGTTATTTACTAGACTTATTTTAAGGCCTAACACCAAGTTGACATTTTTTTCAATATCGATTTGTGGTTTGCGACGAATTCTCAAAATGCAACATTCCTAAATAATTCGCTGAAAGTTGTTCTGTTCAAAATTGAGGGAGTTGTGGACGTTTATAGGTAGGTCCGGCGAACCGACGAACTTTAAGCGCTTTTTTCTCAAAATGACTTTTTCAAAATCGGCGAGCACGATGTCTCAAAAATCACTGCATCGATCAACTTCAAATTTTACAATTTGCGTCTACATATCGGAAAGCAACGCTTCATCGAAGGAATTTTTTTTCGACGCATAGTTTTTTTCAACAACGAAAATAGAGTGTTCTGTCACCAAAAATCATTACTTACCGTTTGGAAGGCGGCCATTATTTTTAAATCAATATTTCATCGAATCCTTCGTCCACCACTAGATCAATCCATGCAAAAACTAAATGCGTTTGATTTTTTCCTTCCGTCACCGCGGAGGACGTTTTTCAAACAACGGTCTGCACAAACCATTGTATGTACGATATTCAAAAATATTTTTCAATACAAAAATCGTAAAAGATTCTTAAAACCATACTCTTTTAAATAAAAAAAAAATGGATAACCTGTACACGATTTTTTTTTTCAGAAAAAAAATGAATATTCCTCGGTTTTCCGGCAACGAACAGGAGTGACCCGTTGAAAAGAATATTTCGAAAAATGATTTTTTTTGTTGCGATTAAACTTCAGTTTTTTCTCGTTCTGTCATTTTAGGAATATTGCTGCAAAAATAACATCCGCACTATAGATACGTTAAGGCGTTACCCCCACTTGTAGCACAAAAAAAGGCCTTTTTCATGATTTTTTTTAAAGAAAACTACAAAACTTTTTTAATCGATCAATATACCATCTTAGAGAACACATCTTGAAGAACTTTCAGTAATTTTTTTTATTGAAAAATATTACATTGTTTAGTGGCAAATGGCCGTCAATGAAATAATGTTTTTATATACACGGTTTGCGGTGACCAACATTGCGGCGAAGTGGATCATCTGAAAAGAAAATGCGGATGGATTTAGTCAAATATAAGTATAAACTAGTCTTTAATCGAAGGATTTTAAAAAATATTCGTTTTTCACAAAATGGCGGAAAGTCAAAGTTAATGGTTCGATTTTAACGAAAAAAAACGGCTGTTTTTTGGCTATAAAACCGCCATTTTTTTCGAAAAAAAAATCGAACGTTTAAAGACTACATTTTTATGTATTAAATAAGCCTGCAAAATTTCAAGAAGATCGGTTCATTAGTGTTCGAGTAATCTTGGTCACCGACTTCAGAAATGCCATTTTGAGAAAAACGCGTTTAAAGTTTCAATTAGCCGGTCGTTTACACAATGGATTCTTCTCTTTCAACGCTCATATCTCAGTCAATTTTGTTCGGATCGACTTGAAATGTTCAGGTCATATTCTCAGATACTTATACTTCAAAAAAATGCAATAAAAAAAATCGATTTTTTCAAAATCGCAAGTGGGGGTAACCCCTTAATACATGGTGTAGAAGTAGCCAGACCGGTAAATCCCAAGATACGCACCTAAATATCTCCTCTCCCTTCCCTCCCCCCTCTCTCTCTCTCTCTTTCCGCTATCAGCCGTTCTCCGTACATATAATACCTATACAACGATTAAGAAGTGGATCCACTAGATAAGGAGGGCAAAGAAGGAAAAAAAGAGACAAGAAGGAAATGAAAATCTGTGTAAACGTACGTATGTGGGAACGAACGATACCGCGGTTGACAGACGATGGTCAACGAGGCGGAGTGTTATAGTGAGTATATTATTAGTTTCGGAGTACATAGAGCGTGCCACCGCAGTTAAGATAGCGGAGGCGTGCGACTAGTTACACTTTGGTTCGTTTAGTGCGACGCAATGTAAGTCTTCCTCTCTCTCGCTCTCTCTCTCCCTCACTCCTCCTCCATATATATATATATATATATATATAAGGGTGGCAGAAATTTCGCTCTATTTTTTTCCTTTTTCTTACCATCCATTATCTTCTGTAAAGAAAAAAAATTGTCATCGCAGCTGCGTGCGGTTAAAAAATATGCAAAGGTCGCTCAAGCCTCCCAAAAATCAAATCTTCATTAAAAAATCGATTTCTTTTTTCGCCCATCTCCTTCTGACCCTCCTTCTCGCCCATGAATTTTAAGCTTTATCATTTTTAAATTAACCTCGCGACACCTCTAGCCGGCCAATGAATATTTGATGGTCGCTCAAGGTTTTCGAAATTTACAATTGCCGCCAATCAATAAATCTCGCATGCACTATAATTCCTTGTAGCATAAAAAGAAAATAAACAGCCAAGTGTTACATTTCCTGAATAATTTATTATAATAATTTGTAACAAACACCAATGAGACAATATGCATTATTATGTATTATTGTATTATGGCGTTGCTCGTCACAGAGTACAGCTACGATTGGCCCGCAGTTTGACTAACGAGACCAACTGTGGCACGCATTACGATGCGCGGAAAACAGCTGACATTTCAGTTTTACGATTAAAACGACCGGTAGTTTTGTTTACGGACAAGAGAGCTTTAAAGAATTATTTTATGCGAACAAAGATTATAATTCTTGTTAGGAGTGTGAGGTTAATTTGAACAATCTGTTTCTAGAGAAAAAAGGATTAATTTTTTTGAAAATTTTACAAAGCGTCAAGTTTATAAGTGTGAAGAGAAAAAAATTTGGATAAAATTAGAAATTGCGAAGCTCTTGAACCGCCATTAAATATTCATTGGCCGGCTAGAGCTCTCGCGAGGTTAATTTTACAATTATTAAGCGTAATAGTCATGGGTGAAAAGTGGACGAAAAAAATCGATTTTGAATGAAATTTTGAATTTTTGTGTGGCCTGAGCGGCGTCTGAATATTTTTTAACTGCCCGCAGCTTTCGCAAATTTTTTTTTCTTTAAAGCAGATAATTGGATGGTCACAAGAAGGAAAAAATAGAGCTTAAATTTGTGGCACCCTAATATGTATATATATATATTTCAAAAATATAAATTTTATATATATATATATATATATATATATATATATATATATATATATATATTCAGACACGCGCGTGGATTTATAGGCCGTCGACACACAAAAGGGCGGAACTCACAGCGTTCTTTTGTTTATCAACAGTCATAACTCATTCCAAAATGAACCACGTGGCGATCGCGGCACTTGTCTTCCCACTTGAAAATTTTCGCCACACAGGAACTACGCATAAACACGGAAAACAATCCTAACCTCATTTTTGGACCGCTGCGATGAAGGAATTTTTTTTCAGCTCTTGTATCATACAAAATTTAAGCCTACACTCGCGGGTGATGTATTAATCGCGGACCAACATCTACTCAGGATTCTCCGCAACCGTTCCATCCAATTTGTAATTCTAACTGAAGCCAAACAAAAAAAAAAACAAAAACAAAATGCAGGAATGAAAATGTGCACTAGCAGGAGAAGTGTTATCGCGGACGGAGCTTGAATGCAGAGGTGCATAAGCGTTGGCCTTGGACTGATAAAGCACTCGATATAGGAAATAGCAGCGCGTACATTCAACAGGAAGGACGATGCGGGGCTAAATGAGACTGCTGTGCATTCAAACACGCGCTCTCGTAGCGTAAAAAATATGCGCGATATCAGTGGTGTGAATACATACATACATATATATATATATATATATATATATATATATATATAGGGTGTCCCTCTTATCTCTGCTACTCGAAATAACTCGATAATTATCGACATCACAAAAAATGTTCCAGACAAAAGTTGTACGGTGTGAAGGGGCCCATCAAATGCGATCAATTTTTTTTTTTCGGTGGAGGGGCTGACGCACAGTGAAGGTCATCTCCACTTTTTTAAATGGAACGGTACATTTTTTTCAACCATCTTGTGGAACACCTCAAGCCGCATAAAAAACACAAGAGGGTCAAAGTCGTTCAAGGTCATTCAAGGACACCTATTGGAATGAAATACAAATCTAAATATCTCGTATCACTACCAAATATTTAGTAGTGATCCGAGATATTTAGATTTGTGTCATCGATACTGACCTTGAATGACCTTCAACGACTTTGACCTCCCCATGCTTTTAATGCGGCTCGAGGTGCTCCACAAGATGGTTGAAAAAAATGTACCATTCCGTTTGAAAAAGTAGAGGTGACCTTCACTGTGCGTCAGCGCCTCCAACGAAATAAAAATTGATCGCATTTGATGGCCCCCTTCACACCGTACAACTTTTGTCTGGAACATTTTTTTCGTAACGTCGATAATTACCGAGTTATTTCGGGGGGCAGAAATAAGAGGGACACGCTGTATATATTAATAAATAAATAAATAAATAAATAAATATATATATATATATATACACACACAGGGTGTCCTGCTATAAATGGATAATCCTGCAACTGTTGATAGGTCAGATCATGTCCTACTATATCCTGAAATTTCAGTTCAGTAAAAGTCTCGCGGTTTTTGAGATTTTAAGCTTTATGTTATTTTTTTTTAACATCTGTTTTTGATTTTTCGCATGCCGTTTCTACAAATGATACGAATCGACAATAACCAAGCAACTTTTTAAAGCAATTGGCACGATATGCGTAGCACATTTTTTTTACAACGCAGGCTATCAAAGTCAGATGTTCGAATTGGTTTGTATGAAAATTCTGCATGAGATCTTTTTTCATAAAGTTTCCTTAAGATTTGAGGTTAGAAAGAAGACTTTGCGAGATAAAACAAATGACCAAGAGAATTTTTTTTCAACCGGGTAAAAGAAGTTGTCATTTGTAGAAATGACATGCGAAAACCAAAAGCAGATGATTCTCATCTCGAAAACCGTGGGACTTTTACTAAACTGAAATTCCAGCATATAGTAGGACATGATCTGACCTATCCGACGGTTGCCGGATTATCCATTCGTATCAGGACACCCTGTATATATATATGCGGATCGCGGATGTGCAGTGCGAACGAGTTCGCACACTTGCTTCGATCGCCTGCAATTCATCACGCCATATCGTGAACCATTTGTCACCGATATTCAATCACAAAATATTGCCTTCCTCTTCAGATTTTTCCAACTTAGCAAAACGCATATATACGGGGTGAGGCAACAACTATTAGCAGGAAATATATCTTCTAAAATAGAAGTTGCATAGTTCCGAGGGGGTCATCGAGTGGTGGCTACGAGGTTCATCCAGGTAGAGGCGCTTCGGAGTTTTCAGGGTCACCTCCATTTCTTTAATAAGGACTACTATTTTTTCAGAATTTTATCAAGGAACTAAAAATAAGTTGACACGCCAAATTTCAAGATGATCGATCAAGATTTAGTATAAAAATCGATAAAAAAAAGAAATTTCGATGTTTTTAGCCTAGAATCGACAAAAAAGCGGTGCAAACACTTACTCGTATAAAAGGTGCTCCAAGTGACGGCCACCACTTTCAATACACGCCTGCAATATGATTCGCATGTTTTGTATTGTCTTATTAACCACGTCAGACGGTGTTAACGAACAGGCTCTAATTGAGGGTTTAGTAGTTTAATACTAAGGAAAAACTTCATTTAGAGCCTGTTCGTTAATGCAGACTGACTTGTTTGATGCGACCTTTTATAGGGCTAAGTAGTTTAGACTGTTTTTTAAATTGATTCTACTCTAAAATAATTGAAACTACTCTGGTGTCGATTTTTTGTACTAAATCTTGATCAGTCATCTTGAAATTTGGTGTGTGCATTTTTTTAAGTCCTCGATAAGGGTAGAATAAATTGTTGTTACATTTTAAAAAATGAACTCGACGACCCCCTCGGAACTATGCAATTTTTATAGGAAAAGTTTCCCCCTAAGTCTGATAGGCCAGAATTTTTTTTTTACCGCTGACAGTTGTTGCCTTACTTGGCCCAAAAAGTGACGAAATACCTATCCGAATCACCCCCATTAATGTTTCACGATTTTTTTTTTACTTTTCGAGGAAAAAGGATTTTTTCTCGAGTTCGCCTGTAGCATAGGTTTTTTTCTCTCTTTTGCTTATGTACTCGCCTTCTAAAAGTTTTTCGAAGCAATTGGGAGTCAATGAGACTAGTATAAGTATATTGTTTTATCATCTGAACAATGGTGACTCATATTTTTGTTAGTGAAAAATATTTTTTTTAACTTTCGATAAAAAACTAAGGCATCGACGTTAGCCTTCGGTGTGTCATTTATTTATTGCTGAACAGTGTATTTCATAAGACAACACAAGTTTTTAAAAATCGCGCGGAAAGTACATGCACGAAAGAGAAAAATAAAAACCCTTTTTTTTTCTAAAAGTAAAAAAGATTGTAAAATACACATGGGGTTGATTCGGATTGATATCTATACAAGGCATCTAGATTTTCCTTTTGAATGTCACATTTCGGGCCACTCCATTTATATATATATATATATATATATATATATATATATATATATATATATATATATATATATATATATATATATATATATACACATCTTCTACAAATATCTACAATTATCTACAATATAGATAATTGTAGATCGTTATATAGTTATATATCTTTAAGGGGTTATATACAATCAGAAGGCCCAAAAAGATCGATTTTTCAATAAATTTTCTTGGCAATACCTTTAAATCTATTGACGTAAAAATTTGTACACATATTATGGTAACTTTTAACCGTATATTAACATTTTCTATAAGTAAAAATAATATTTCTAAAAGCTGCTGTAACTGATCTCCGGGAGCACCTATAAAAAAAAGTCTTGCGGTGAGCACGATGTCTCTGGACTGGATCATCCAAAATGAAAAAACCAAAAATATTTCGTTTACATAATGGATTATCTTGTGATCGATCGAAGGAATAAGCAAAACAATATTTTTTCCCAAAATTGCGGCTTCTCAACAAAAAATCGATTTTTGACAAAAAATTTAGCCTTGAATTGTTTATAAAATAGAAAATATTTATCGGTAAGAAAAAAACCTGCGATTAATGACTAAAAAATATACTGAAAAAGATTGTGTTAAAATTTGAGACTGATCGGTTCAGCCATTTGCGAGAAATCTTGCTCACCGACTTTAAGAACACAGTTTTGAGAAAACCGCGTTTAAAGTTTCAAAAGTTTCAAAAGCACTTTCGAACGCTCTGACACGTCATTACAAATGCACGTATAACTTCGAGAATATTCGCCGGATTGGCAAGAAAGTTTTCTGTTTCTGTACTGAAATATTACGAAAAACATTACTAAGATTATGACACATTAAGAAAAAAAAAAAATTTCAATCGATTTTTCGAAAATTTCATCTGTTTATAACCCCTCAAGGTAGTACGAGCGCGCAATCTTGATTTCTATAGATTTTGTTCAAATTTTAACCGGACATTGTTCATATAATTATGCATGTTTGAGTGAAATTTCAAAACAG
>OZ023314.1:12149687-12192187 GCA_964007375.1 Ophion obscuratus | reverse complement strand
CAAATTTTCGTGATTTTTTTCTGGGAAAACGTGTGCAGGTTGCACACAGGATGCAGTTAGAAACATAATTTTTAAATTTGAAGTAAATCGAGTAAAAATTGTTAAAGTTATTTGTCACGCCAATTGGAAAAAAGCTGTTTCGAGGAGTGTCGAGTAGTCAGTCATTTTGTACATCGAAAAAAAAAATATATATTTTTTCTAACAGCTTGATATTCATACTTAATAGATGTGTAATTAATTTTATGATTGAATCACGTTTCATACGAAACAATATTGTTAAATTCGCACATGATTTTATACCCGTTACTGTGGCCTAAGGCTTTAAGGGGCCAGTCCACTTTGGAGCCACGGAAAAAGGCTATTTTCGCGATTTTTTTGAGGATTTTATAAAAGATATGAATATAAAAGTTGTTCGGCTTGATAAATATAGTCCTGAAATACACAAAAAAAATTAATTCATTTTTATTCATTTTTACGTGAAAAAACTATAGTTTAAAGTAACGCCTCAAAAATAGGTGGGCTAGGTAGCTCCATCACAACTCGGCAATGGCTTGTCTAAAACAAAAAAAAATCAAAGTCCATTAGATTCAGTATGACACCAGCTACAAAATGACCCTCAGATATAAAGTTTTATCAAAAAATAAAAAAATTGCAAATGAAAAACGAAAAAAGTTTTTAAAAACGCGTTTTTTCGCAGTTTTTAAAAACTTTTTTTCAAACTTTTTTACAAACAAAAAAAGAGTAAAAATCGAAATCTTAAAACCATCGAGGGTCATCTTGTTGCGAATCATGTTTACAAAATATGGTTCAAATTTCAAGAAAATCAGTTTATCAGTTTTAGAGATACGATGGAGCTAGATTTTGAAAACGTTTTTTTTCGAGAAAAACGGGTTTGAAGTTTATACTATGAAAAACTCTTCCCTAAACTCAATCGGCAATTCCTGCACCGTACAAAATCCCTTCTGATTGCTCATCATCGTCGATTTCTTCCAAGTATTGCTGGCTTTCGATTTTTTGAAGTTTTCAAAGTGGCCTGGGCCTTAAGTATCTTTTGCAATTTTCGCGTCCATCATTGCTGCTCGGAAACAACGCATCCGAAATTTAAAAGAATGAAACGCATTTGGTTTTTGCATGAAATTATCGAGTGCTTGGACATAAGATTCCACAAAATATTGATTTTCCAAAAAATTGTCACCGTCCAAAGGTATCGATTTTTGGTGACAAAAAAAACCCTCTGTATTCGTTGATTAAAAAGAAACTATGCATCGAAAGAAAAATGCATTCGTTCAAGCACTGCTTTTTGATATATAAAACGAGCTTCCAAATTCTTAAAGTTCATCGGTGCAGTGATTTCGAGATATCGTGGTCACCGATTCCGAAAGTAATTTTGAGAAAAAAAACGCGTTCAAAGTTCGCCGTTTCGTCGACCTACAAATGCTCCGAACTTCCTCACCGTTAAACGGATCGACTCGAAATTCCCCGAGAATACTTTCGCATTGTTACATTTCGCTTCCCCCTCGAAAACCAAAAAGTCGATATTTTCATAAATTTCTTTACGATTCTCTCCCCTTAAAGTTTCTCAAACCCAAATTACGAGAAAAAAAAAATGTCAGCCTCTTCTGTACAGCCTGAAAAAGCGAGGGATATTAATTGGGCCACTGCTGCCGCGGTATTACGTAGGAACACCAACAGTAGCGGACAGCCAAAATGAATGCATACGCGCCGTTTACGAACTCGCGCAGGTACGCACGTCGAACCGTAGGGCAGCACGCTGCAGATCCCTCGAGTGCCTCGCGCGTATATCTATACCTACCCGCGAAGGCTCCCCACTCCGGTCGATTGCTATCCCCACCGCTCGGGCTCCTCCGTCATTCGCCACTATGCGGCGTGCGCGCGCATCCACGCATCCCCTCCCCAGCCGCCAGTGCCGCGCGATCCTTCTCTCTCTCGCCCGCGCGCTGCGCCGGAGGGAACCGAGTACGCGCGTGGTCCAAGGGCGACGTTGGGTGGTGGGGGAAAAGCGTGCGCCACTGCTGCGTGTCCGAACGTGTCTGAACGTACGTACGTATGTGTGCGTTCTACAGTCGGGGACCCCGGCGCGGAATCAGGGGAGCAACGTTCCCCCGAGTGCATTTGCCGAGCTAGAGGAATCATTACCACGACGGACCTCGAGGAGAACAGACGTGTTTTTCCCGTTCGCTCAAACTCTCAGTCGAGGACATCTCTCGTGTTTGACTCGCGTGCTTTTTCGATCTCTCAATATTATCTCTCGTTACCCACACACGTGTGTTCGTACAATCGACGACAATTTGCTCAATTCGGTGCAGCCCACGGTTTTCTTTCGTTTCTCGCTTTTTTTTTTTCTTCGTTTTCGAAAGATAGCAAAGAACTGAGTGACGAAGAAATTCTCGAGTCACGGCGAGTGTTCGAGTGAAAAAAATAGACCGGAAGTGACGAGAGAATTCGAAGCGAGAAACCCTCGATCGAACGGGCATCGCCTGCGTGCCAAGGCGCAGTACTCAACATCTATGGAAATAGATCCGTTCGAGGATCCACCGTACAGGCGATTCCGGCGACGATTTTGATCGCGTCTCCATATCGCCTCGTACACTTTGTAGCTCATTGTTTGGTTTTTTGTTTTGTTTCGTTTGCATAAGAACACGCCAATCTCGAGCTTGAAAGAGTTTGCGGAAAATTTTGTTACGGAAACGAAGAGAGGCAGGTGTGCGCGCGATTCGCTGCTGACAGACTGCGCGCTTGGCCGCGCTTGTGTCGCGTGTGTACGCGGGAGAGATCGAGCGGCGTGCGCTGCTGCTGCCTCTCCTGGGCTTCCCTCGACGCGCGCCACGTGCTACCCTCCACACTCCACGCTCGACCGCTCAACGTGACAGTTCGACGAGCCACACAGTGAACAAAGTGCTCAACGTAACGCGATAAACAAAACACTCCCGCCTTTTATCCCGAGAGACACCATCAGATGTAATCGACCGAAAAATCGCGGTCGAAAGAACTGATACATTTTTTTTTTGGTGACAGTGCGACGAGAAAACGTTTTTTTTTCGTGCTCTTCGTAAATACTTCGGGACACTTTTGGGGCAGTGTTGCGAGTTACGTTTTTTTTTGCGCAATTGAAAGTTATTCGTAGTTATAATAATATAATAATAATACTGAACTGAGAATCTTTGGAGACGAAGGCGACGATTGTTGGGACATTGTTGAAAATCGAAAGAAAAAAATCGTCTGACGCAAGATGGCGAGACCGTTTGCCTTGCCGTCCGAAGACGAGGCCGAGGTGCAGGAACAACAACTCGAGCAACTCATGCTCGATCTCTACGCCGCACTGCAACAGGTCCTACGCAGACGAAACTCACAGCAGCCGTCGCGCAATCGTGAGTAAACATTTTGGCGTTTTGCTTCTTTTTCCTCGCCGTCTCGGAAGTCGGTGGATATCGCGATTGTTCGATCCGCCGGACCACGTGATGCTGCCGGTTTTTGGAACAGATAGGACGGGTGGAAATTTGGAATTCTACAATTGGGCCATGTTTTTGAGAAATTTGGTTTAGGGAATTTTGACTTTGGATGTTTTTCGCGGAATTTGGAAACTTTTGAATACCTGGCTGGTGGTGTATTCTGGAAGTTTGGCCGGTTGGAAGTTTTTGGGTGGAAACGGTTTACGAAAAATTCGGCGATTTTGGATTTTCTTTGTCGGAGACGCTCTCCCCAGGGCTTGGAAGTTTTTGAATGTTCGGTTGGAGACCGTTTTCCGAAAGATTTGGCGGTTTCGAAATGTTTGGTTGGAGACGGTTTTTGAAAAATTTGGCAGTTATTGGAATTCTTGGTTGGAGACGTTTTTCGAAAGATTTGACGGTTTTGGAATGTCTGGTTGGGGACGGCTTTCGAAAAAGTTGGCAGTTTTGAAATTTTTTGGTGGAGGCGTTCGCGCATTTTGGAAATTGTTGAATTTGGGTTGGTGACGTGTTTACGGAAGATTTGGCAGTTTTGGAATTTGTTTTGGAGACGGTTTCCGAAAAATTCGGCAGTTTTGAAATTTGTTTTGGAGACGGTTTCCGAAACATTCGGCAATTTTGGAATTTTTGGTTGGAGAAGTTTTTTGAAAAATTCTGCGGTTTTGGAAGTTTTTTGAAAAATTCTGCGATTTTGGAAGTTTTTGTTGGAGACGTTTTTCGCAAAATTTGGAATTTTTTGTTGGAGTGTTTCTTCGAAAAGTTCGGCAGTTGGAATTCTCTGTCGGAAACGTTATCCGCACATTTTGGAAATTTTTGAATATCTGGTTGGTGACGTTTTCACGAAAGATTTGGCAGTTTGGGACTTTTCGGTTGGAGAAGTTCTTCGAAAAATTCGCGACTTTTGGAATTTTTGTTTGGAGAGGTTTTTCGAAAAGTTCGGCCGTGTTGTAATTATTTTGGAGACGTTTTTCTCAAGATTTGGCGGTTTTGGAATTTTTCGTTGGAGACGTTTTTCGTAAAATTCGGCAGTTTTGGAATTTTTGCTTCAAGACGTTTTCAGCAGAATTTTGACATTTTAAATTTCTGCTTGGAGCTGTTTCCGCAACATTCGGCACTTTTGAAATTTTTCTTCGAAGTAGTTTGCCGCAAGATTTGCCAATTTTGGATTTTTTTCTTTCGGACGTTTTTTTACGGAATTCACCAGTTTTGAAAGTTCGGCTGAGAAGTTTTCCGCAAAATTCGGCAATTTTGGAATTTTCGTATTATTGTTCCGTTTTTGGTCAAGATGG
This sequence comes from Ophion obscuratus, assembly GCA_964007375.1. NCBI lineage: Eukaryota > Metazoa > Arthropoda > Insecta > Hymenoptera > Ichneumonidae > Ophion > Ophion obscuratus. Next base: position 12,187,431 of record OZ023314.1, on the reverse strand, counting down.
AATAAGGGAATTTGGAAATTCCGCAATTCCAACTTTTTGACAACAAATTGAATAACGGAAAAGTCGATAGTGCGGTGTCTCGATATTTTTTCTTCTTCCGAATTTCAATCATGTCCCGACCACAATTATTCGGACTCCCATGCTACGAGAATTCGATACTGGAGTTTGAGCTTCTTCGAGTGAAAAAATAAAAGCAGTGTTTTTCTGCACGATAATTACAGATTTATTTTTCCAAATTTTTTATACTAATTTTATTTTTTATACTCCGATTTTCGATAAATTCAGTGTTCGAATGTAGTTATTATGAATTTGTATAAAAATTCCACTTCCGAATAAAATGTCGTCTTGTTTTTATTTTTATTATTAAAAAGATCGCGTCCAGGATTGTGAGCTCGAAAGTGAATAAAAAAGTGAGAAAATTCTGTGCTGACGTTTTCTTGATCGTTCGATTCTTATTTTCCATGCGCTCTGCATTTTATTTCTCGACGTCTTGTTCCGAAAGACAGAAAGTGTCACGTGCTCCGAGAACGCGTTACCGAGGCAAATAAATATTTTCGAAAAGTACCGACGGAAGAAATCCCAAGCTGCTCTTTTTTCCGAATTTCCTACGCGAAATTCGGCGACAACAAAATTAAGTGGCGTAATTGATTATCATCAAGCCCTTAATTTTCATGTTTGCGACTCGCTCTTTCTCTCTCTCTCTCTGTCTGTCTCTTTCTCGCAAACATCCACTCGGTTTGTTTATTTGGGTCAGTGACCTCGTCCTTTGCGTTATTCGAACGAACAAAATATTTTCGTAAAGACGATAAACGTCGCGAGTTTTGGAAAAACATTGAGTGACGTGTGTCATTGAATGTTTCGATCGTCATCGCACAAATAGTCTGTATAGTAGCATGTACGAAAAATATTCCTCGTTCTCGTTACGTCGATCTCTTTGTGTACAATTTACGGTGACACCGAAGTGGTACTAATTTACTCCAATTTCTTAAATTACGTTTACACGGTACATATTAATTGCAACTTGTGTAATTATCGTAAGGCGCATAGAGTGAAATTAAATAGAATGAATAGAAATGAAAAAAAATAAAAAATGGACGAAAAAAAAATAAAATAAGAAACCAAGATTAATTAATAATTTTCGTACGGGTGTCAAGTTTGATAGCGAAGGAAAAAAGTGACATTTGGTGGATCGGAAAAAAACTACGAGTAGTTATTTTCATACGAATGTCAAATTTGACAGCTAAGGGAAAAAGTGACATTCTTTGGATTGGAAAGTCGTAATTGAATGGCGTTGAAGTTTGCATCGTTGAAATGCAACGGAAATGCATTATTTTTTACTGCTCAAAAGTTTTCAGGCCGTTTTAGACTCCGAAAATTATTCGCACGTTTTGACGTAAGAAAAAATCGTATTCCAACGATGCAAACTTCCGACCCATGTAATTGAATGCAATATCTTGTAATAATTTTATTGTCAATAAAATTATGATAAGATATAATATAAGAAGATATCATATATTATATAATTATCATAATTTTATTATCAATAAAGTTATTACTACTGGTATTTATTCTAGAGGTTATTATTACTAATTAAAACTAATAATTACGGCTTTGAAGTGTCTTGAGTTGAAATTGAATAATGACGTTAAAGAAAATGATTTTTTTTATTCCCCAAATTTCTTTCGGCACATCTAAGCGACGGAAAAATCACGTAAACATTTTTTAGGATCCTTATTCCTACAATCTACAACCTAAATTTGCAAAATATGATTTTGGATAATGATGAAAGTAATAAATTTAAAAGTATTTTCTCATTGCCCAATTTGTCTTTTTTTGCACATTTAGGCGACCAATATCACTGAAATATTTTGATAATCCTTGTTAGGGATCTATATAATTTAAAACTGCAAGACAAGAGATTAGATAGTGATCAAAGTGAACGATTTAAATTTCCACACCATGAAACGTAAACCCTATTGATAATTTTCATACAGACCTCAAAATTTGACAGCGAAGGAATAAAAAGTGACGTTCGATCAAAAAATCATAATTCAATTGAATCAAATATTATATATATCGTATACATAAAATATATAGACATAAAAAATGTACTTGCACACGTCGCACTTTGGAAACAATTTTGCAAAAGAAAGGTATGGAAATCATTTTTCGAAAAGAAAAAAAAATCTCTAACTATTTTATTCGATACTTTATTTCAAATGTCAATATTGTACGTCATTGTTTGTAAAAATAATGCGTGCAATCGAAAACGCCCAGAAAACGCATCGAGAGAAGCGAAATATGCAGTTTTTTTTCAACCTCGTATTATATGAATTTTCACATAATACTTAGAATGTCAATTTTAAAATCATTTTCGATGTTTCGTTTTGTTTGGGTCGATGGCAAAAAATTGCAAATAATTGGGCAACCGCAGAAATTGCTCCCCGAGTTCGAAGAAGCGAGAATTAAATGGAGAAAAGACACGTAGCAGTGGGTCGTCAACCCGTCGCGGTCTGACTCATTGGTGAAATTTTTCGCCAATTCGCGTGGGTTTCGCGATTTTATACCTGGCCGGAATTTCCAAATCGTGGGCTGCTCGATAGGGGGGTCAACGACCAAATTCTCGGAATCACGCAACGATGACGTTTCGTCGTTTCCATCAAATCGAACGAGAGACAAATGAATTGTGTCGAACTTGACGCTACGAAGTCGCAGCCTGAAATTCAAAATAAAGCAATTGGAAGGTCGTCCGAAGTAAACGAATTAATTGATGATAATTTACTTCAGAAGGATGGAAGAAAGGACAATATGTATCGATGGAAATTTATTTGATTTTTTTAAACAGAAGATGATTTGAGGCATAGCAGTTTTATTTATTAATTGAAAAAAAAATATATTGTATATTTTTCATACGTTTGAAATAAAAGTAAATAAAGAAAATATAGTTATTCAACTATTCAAATAATTGACCAAATTGACGAAAGTCTTTTTGAACATAATAATTGATCGAATTGATCAAAATCTTTTTGAATACCTTTATATGAGGTGTAGTAAAAAGAAATCCATTATTTTTGCCTTCAATTTCATGCAAAAATAATGGATTTCTTTTTACTGAACCTAATATGTTAATAATTGATCTTCGGTACCTTAGTATATTGAATAATTTATAATTGAATTTGTTGAATATAATAATCGATCGAATTGACCAGTCTTTTTGAATACCTCAGTATATTAATAACACAAGTAAAAAATATTTTTAAAGTCTAAAAAAAAATATTTTTAAATTTTTAAAATCTTGCTGCCCGTAAAATTTGAATGATTTCACGTCGACTACTGCTGGGACCTATACCAACCTATATTTCAAGTTACTGCACAGGCTTTTTAAATTAATTTTTCTTTCGCAGTGGGTGTCGTTACAAGTCCCACTTAAGAATTTGTTTTTTCATTTATAAAAATTATTCGCTATTATAAATTGATTCAGTGGTATGCCGACGGCAGCGACGCGAAAACGAACTAGTTCGATGTACCCCTATACATTCTGTTATAAATGCGGAAAGTATGTTAAGAAGAAAATTAGAAAAAGAGATTACAGATTTCGTGAAACGTGCTTTTTTCTTTTTATTTCGGGATAGACATAAAGGATCAAGATAAATTCACCGAAAATCTTGGCATCTTCAGTGAAGAGCAAGGGGAACGCTTCCACCAAGCATAAAAATCACGGAAGATAGGTATCAGGGAAGATGAGACACACACACACACATGATGGCTGATTACGTTTGGAGTTCGATACGCGACAGCCTCGACAAGTCTCACTCGAGTGAATGACGAAAAAGAAGCTTACGCAATGTAAAAATATTGAACAAAACTAAAAATGTTTCAACGAAATTAGATTATATAAAAAAAAAGTGGTGTATTTCCGCGTTCTCACGGAGAATATCAATATTAAATATTAAAATAAGATCAGTATAGAAATAAGATTTAGAAACAATATATAATTTTGGGGCACTATATTGGCTGTTGAGGTGTTTAATTGATCCTTGATACCTTAGTGTATTGAATAATTGATAATTGATTTTTTTTCTATAACAATTGGTCTAATTGGCCAGCCTTCTCGAACATAATAATTGATCGGATTGACCAAAGTCTTTCTGAATACCTTAGTACATTGAATAATTTATAAGTGAACCTTTTGGATATAATAATTGATCAAATTGATCAAAGTCTTTGTGACTATAATAATTAATAGAATTGACTTTCTGAATACCTCAGCATATCAATAATTGATATTTCATACCTTAGTATATTGAATAATTGATAATTGGACTTTTCGACTTTAATAATGGATTGAATCGACCAACGCTTTTTCGAATACCTTCGTATATTAATAATTAATCTTTGATACCTTAGTATATTGTATAATTGTTAATTGCACTTTTTAAATATTATAATTGATCGAATTGACCAAAGTATTTTTTAATATCTTACTACATTAATAATTGATCTTTGATACCTCAGTACATTGAATAATTGATGAGTGTACCGTTTAAATATAATAATTGATCGAATTGATATATCATAGTCTTCCTGAATACCTTAGCACGTAAATAATTCATACCACAGTACATTGAATAATTGATAAGTGATAACCTTTTGAATAAAATCATTGATCGAATTGACCAAAGTCTTTTTGACCACAATGATTGATCGAATTGATCACAGTCGTTCCGAACACCTTAGTATATTAATAATTGATCGTTGATATCTTAGTATATTGAATAATTGATAATTTAACTGTTTTATCACAAAAATTTATCGAATTGACCGGAGTTAAAAAAAATATCACAACTATTGGAATTGATCAAAGTCTTCTTCGAAGCAAATTCGCGAACGCGAAAAGCCTGTTGGGTACATGTTGCCAGCGTTTCGTCGGCTCGTTCCCGGGGACGCCGTTCTTTAAATGCGAGGTGCAGAGGGAGGAGGCTGGCCGTGCCTCGTAAAGGGTTAAGGGCTACTGCTCTCGGATTGCACAGATGTACGCGTGGGTGCAGCGCCGTGAGTAAACTGGCAGACGATGTCCGACCGTGACCCTGCTGCTGCAGCTCGTGCGGTGTCGAGAGATTCGCTGCTACGTGCTACATTCACACACAAATTTATGTATACATAAATATATACGTCAGGTATCGATATATATATATATATATATATATATATGGAGAGATATGCCCAAAAAAATCGCGAAAAAAGATCGTTACCGAGAAACGACAAATCCGAAAATAAATATATTTTTTTATATATGTATACAGGGTGTCCCAGAACTCAACGTTAAGCCGAAACGGGGTGACAGGATTGATTGTAACCATCATGAGAAAAATCCGAAAAAAAATCTATCCCATGCAGTTTGAAAATTATGGGCATTTAAGAAAAACCTAGAAATTTGGTCAAACTGTAAACATTTTTCGGTTATTGTGAAACAAACCCAAACAAACCCAAACAAACCCAAGTTTCCTAGAATTAAGGCTATTTGTTAAACTGTGAATTTAAAATTTTCAAAATTTGTCTACTTTGAAAGGCCCTGCTTTATTTTTTTTCTCCTTCATTTTTTTTCTGATTTTTCTCATGATGGTTACAATCAATCCTGTCACCCCGTTTCGGCTTAACGTTGAGTTCTGGGACACCCTGTATATATATTTACATATATCAAAAAATATATTTATTTTCGGATTTGTCGTTTCTCGGTAACGATCCTTTTTCGCGATTTTTTTGGGCATATTTCTCGAAAAATAGAATTGATCGCAATTTACGAGAAAATCTTCGCGGGTCGTTTTTATTTGTACTTATCGGTTCGTCACGGGCTGTCTGAAGTTTTGATATTAAAATCGCTATAATATGTGTGTGTGTGTGTGGGAGGGGGGGGGGGGGGGGGCACGAAAAAGGTCACGTTCGCGGCGTCATATTTCTATGGATGATCGGCACGCGTTCTCCACTAGCTGCGTCCCGCACTCGTATAATCCCCTCGCCGCATATATCTCCCCCGCCCCTTGGTATCAAATTATAACACACAATGTATAGGTATTCTCATGTTTCGCTGGTGTGTATCGTGCCCGATCAATCGGAAGATCGCGGTGCGTTAGTATCTCCCTAAATAAAAAAAAAAAAACTTGGGTAATTTTTTTTTTATTTCGATATTATTTGTAATTTACATTTTTTTTAATTCATATATTCCTATAAACTCGTGACATTTTTTGAACATTTTTATTTTTTTGTTCAGTTTATAGAATTTAAGAAATGTGTATATTGGAGACAATTTTTGCATGGAAAAAAAATATATATATATATAAATCATCGATAGAAAATAAATACGAAGTTTGCAATGGAAGGAATATTATCTTATAAATGTGACGGCACGTGTCGCTCGCGCTGTTTTCTCCTCTCTTGTTATAAAATTGCACTTTTCACTCTTATCTGTCTTTCTTTCTCTCTCTCTCTCTCTCTCTCTCTCTCTCTCTCTCTCTCTCTCTCTCTCTCTCTCTCTCTCTCCTCCCTCTCTCTCCCTCTCTGTAAGTTTCTCGTGTAGCAATTCCCTCTGTCCTACCGCTTATCACTATGCTCGTGGGATCGAATCGTGGCAGACTGCGCGGATGTTATTTTTTATTTTATTTTATCTTTTCATTTTTATTCCCGCCATAATTCTTCAATCGAGCATCAGGGTCCGCATCGTCGTCGTTGTGTGTATATTATTGCGATAGGGATTTGTATGCGCTGCGTGTAGACATTGCACACATAATTGCAAGTGCGTTCAACCGCGAAGGCGACAACTTTCCGCCTTCGTGGTCCGCAAGAGAAAGAGAGAGAGAGAGAGAGAGAGAGAGAGAGAGAGAGAGAGAGAGAGAGAGAGAGAGAGAGAGAGAGAGAGAGAGAGAGGGAGGGAGGGAGAGAGAGAGAGAAATTACACACACACACACACACACACACACACACATATAAATATATAAAATTTCTTACAACGATTTGAGCAAATTTGTTCGATTTTCCCCTTCGTTGATCTCGTACTCTCTGCGCTCCCCCCCCCCCTTAATTCCAACCCACGATCTCGTCCATTTTTCACACGTATACATTCCTCTCTCGGAGCGTGCGTTTTATCCGCTTGGATTTCACACTTGCAATCGTTTGAAGCGCAACGACAATAATTATCGCTGCTGTTACTGGGTCAGGAGAGAGAAGGAGAGAGAGAGAAAGAGAGGGAGAGAGAGAGCAAGAGACAGAGAGCGAAAGCGTGTTAATAAAGATACGAGCACGATAAAGCTCACCCTGTTACACAGTAGAATACTGTGATAATGGAGATATCGTATGTATCGTACACTAAATCATCATCGGTTGATGAGTAGTAGTAGCCATACATAGTAGTCGCGCAGCGTGCAAGTCCCGAGAAACGATATTTTTTGCGGCTCACCAGGTCACTGCAGATTATGCGCAAAAATGATTTTAATTGTCCCAAATTGATGGGAACTTCTTTCGAAGTAAAACATACAAATGGAAGTACTATAATTTTATGTGTGAGTAGCTCGACTTATGTGGAATACTATATATATATATATATTATATTATATTATATAATATAGTTTTGTAAAAAACTTTGAAAAAAGTTTTGCAAATAAAACTCGATATGACTACTATAATATAATATGAATAAATATTATATATATATATATATATATATATATATATATATATATATATATATATAGTACTTGACCGGATAAAGTGTGCAAAGGGTCCTACTAAATTAAGTTCTTTCCACTACTACTACCTAGGTAGGAAATCCACAGGCTGACGATGGAAACAAGCTTGTGCGAGCCTTGTTTCACCGAGCCTGAGTGAGACAGACCTGGGCCAGGTTTCTTTGCATCGTTTGGAGCAGCCTGGAACCAAGACTGGCTGCTTAGCCTAAACTCAGGGTTATTTCAAGCTTTATTCAGCCAGTGAATTTTAAGGCTAAAAAATCAAGGCTGGATACAGGCTTGTTTCAGGTTGTAATAAAAAAAAAGTTACAAATAATATTTTTTCTGTACTTTTACGAAAAAAAAAAAATTTAGCAATAAATGCCAGAATATTTTGAAATTGTGTATCTGCAAAAAAAAATTACGCTACTGACATTTTACTTCGTCCTCTATCTTAATTTTCTAAATCAATTTGACGCAATAAACATTCTTTACAAATTTATTAAATTTACCCCAATCTAGAATATAGAAAACTAAAAACAGGCCTCATATAGTCTCGAGAAGAGTTTGGGATAAGCCTGGTCATAAATGATCGTGAAGGCTTCATTAAGGCTCGTTTTGGGCCTTGTTGTTTCGTCTTTTCAGGCTCAGTACAGGCTTTTCTACCAGCCTTTGGTCAAGCCTGTGTGCAAGAGCCTGAAACCGCGTTATCATTCAGAGGTTCAGCTAGGCCTGAAATCAGGCTGGTGCTGAGCCTGAATTAAAAAATGTGAGCCTTGTTTCAGAGCTTGGCGAGCCCTTTTTTCATCGTCAATTCCTACCTGTGTATATAATAATAATAATAATCGCGTTTCATTTACACAACTTGCTTTTCAAGTTTTTTTACAAAAACACTACTACTATATATATATATTTATAATAGTACGGGCAAGAACTTTATTTAAATATACAATATAACGATAATGTGTGTGTGTATATATATATATATATATATATATATATATATATATATATATATATAAACAGGTCGTCCTGTAATTAACGGATAATCCTGTAACTGTCGATAGGTCAGGTCATGTCCTACTATATGCTGGAATTTCAGTTTAATAAAAGTACCACTGTTTACGAGATTTTGAGCTTTATATTATTTTTGAAAAAAAAAAAAAAAAATCATCTGCTTTTGGTTTTTCGCATGCCATTTCTACGAATTATATGAAACGACAATAAATAAGCAACTTTTTAAAGTAATTGGCACGACATGCGTAGTACATTTTTTTTACACCGCAGGCTATCAAAGTCAGATGTTCGAATTGGCTAGTATGAAAATTCTGCATAAGATGTTTTTTCATCAAGTTTCCTTAACATTTAAAGTTCAAAAGAAGCCTTTTCTACATAAAACAAATAACCAAGAGTGTTTTTAAAAAAAACTGGGTTAAAAAAATTATCATTTATATGATCTGACCTATCGACAGTTGCAGGATTATCCATTCATAACAGGACACACTGTGTATATATATATATATATATATATATATATATATATATATATATATATATATATATATATATATATATATATATATATATAATGACGAAAAGTGCAACGTCGCGTGCGTCGTCGTCTCGTTACGCAGCTCTCGTATCACGGATATTGTCCCATTGTTCCGGAAGAGCTGCGAACGCGTGGAAGTACGCGACAGAGAAAAAAAACAAAACATTAATCCGTATGTAACAACGTTAACCAATGCGCGTGTTTGCTGCCGCTTACACACTCGCGTTTGTACATACATGCTCGCATATATGTGTAATATACGCTACGTGTATACAATATGCCGAACTATGTGCACGGAGGCGGTACGTGGCGTTGGTTGTGTCTCCTCTATGGTTACCTGCACACTTGTCAAACTTGACATGTGTACGCGTGTATATGTGTAACGAGATGTTTGACTGGTTAATTGGGTTGAGTCAGTGTCGCACTTTGTGATCGAACGGAGCGAGAGAGAAAGAAAAAACTGACTGGCGGGGGGGGGGGGGGGGGGGGAAGGAAAATTGTAAAAAACGCGACAGAGGGAGTGCGGTAAAATGAGAAAAACTGATGAAAAAGAATTTTGCACGGATAACCGCAAGGGCGGGAGGGAGGGAGGGAAGAAAACAGAGAGAGAGGGACTTAATTGTTCGATAAAATGGTATTGAAGTGTGCATCGTTGGAATGCAACCAATTTTTTTTTCTCTATTTTTCATTGTTTCATTTTTATTATTCCACAGATTTTTATTATTTTTTTTTCACATTTGTAAACCAGATGTTTAAATGAGCGAATTAAAAAAATTGTTTGAGGTATTTTCGTACCGGAGATTTGTCACAAAAAATCGAGGAATTCAAAAATAATAATCTTTATTGCATTCTGTCTTGATTGTTCGATTAAATGGTCTCGACATTTGTATTTTTTCTTTTAATTTTCTCACTTTTATTATTCTACAAAATATGTTTTTTTTTCCTTCATATTTGAATTCTAGATTTCTAAATAAGCGACTTAGAAAATGATTCAGGGATTTTCGTAACGAAAATTTGCCACAATAAATACGAGGAATTGAAAAATAATTTGCATCGCTTTCCAACAATGCAAACTTCAATCTCATTCGATCAATATGTTCAATTCTATTCCACAATGAGTCAAAGAGAGAAAAAGAGAGATTTAATTGATTGATTAATATGTTATACTCTACTGCACTATGAGGCAATGAGAGAAAGAAAAAAAGCGACAGAGAAGAAGAAGAAGAAGAAGGAGATAGAGAGAGATGTAGTACGCGAACCAAGTGCACCACATGAGTGACGTCGAAGTTGGCGACGCGCCGATCCGCGTGTGCATACACACGCAACCAGCCTCGGGGTAGCCTTGAGAGGAGGCTCTTTGTGTGCTCGCGGCTACCGTTTCACTCTTGCATTTTTTTTTTTTGCAAACGAGTGATACAGTACTCGTGAGCGTGCTCGCGAACCCGAGGAAAGTTGAACGGAGTGTGCGTCTCACCATACGAGAATCAGAGGGCAGTCAGACATATGACAATTCCAAGATACGTATACGTCCGAGCGTAAACGTCACGTAGATTCGAGCACGTACGTGATATGAACGCGTATGCGTTTGTGCATCTCTATATATATATATATATATATATATATATATATATATATATATATATATATATATATATATATATATATATACAGGGTGTCCTCTTATGAATGGATAATCCTGCAACTTCAGTGTTCCAACCTGCAATTTCCGATCCGATAATCGTGCAATTTCAGTTTAGCAAAAATCCCACGGTTTTCTTCTTTTTATAAATACTCTTAGTTATTCGTTTTATCAAGAAAAGTCTTCTTTTCTACGTTGAATATTAAGGGGTCTTCTCACTTTAGACGCTAAAAAAAGGCTATTTTCATGAATTGTTTTCATAGGTTTATATTATATAATAATGATATAAAAGTTGTTACACTTAAAAAATACACTTTCGAAATAAATCTAAATAAATGTTTGTATTTATTTAAGTCACTATTTGTAGTCGAAAATTATAGTTAAAAAAATGTCCCAAAAAAATTGTAGGTATGGGCTGTTGACGAAATCTCGGAGATTGATCATCCGAAACGAAAAAATCAAACGGTTTTAGATTCAGTATGTAATGGATATACGCATATCGTACGATTTTTCATATATGCAAAAATAATAAAATTGCGGACGTTTTTCGAAAACACAAAAAAAAACGTGTTTGCTTTTTACTGTATTGGCAAAAAAAGTAAATATTAAACATTTTTAAAACCTTTATATGCGCTATAACTATGGTTGTAAAGAATATGTGGTTAAAATTTCATAAGGTTCAGTTCAGTAGTTTCGAAGATTTTATCAACAAGCCGTCGAAAATCGTTTCGAGAAAAAACGCGTTTAAAGTTTGTTTGGGTTGCATGGATACATACATTTTTTCAAATGTATTTCGAAAGTGTATTTATTAAGTGTAACGACTTTTGAATAAATATCTATAATACAAACCTATCGCATATCGTGCCAATTACATCAAAAAGTCGCTTAGTCATTGTCGATTCGTATCGTTTGTAGAAATGACATGCGAAAAACCAAAAGCAGATGGATTTTTTTTTTGCAAATTACATAATTTCCAAAATCTCGAAAACCGTGGGACTTTTACAAAACTGAAATGCCAGCATATAGTAGGACATGATCAGACCTATCGACAGTTGCAGGATTATCCATTCGTAACAGAACACCCTTCATGTACAAATCGATCGATCGATCTATCGAAAGATCAATCACTCAAATGTCTAATGGACATATAATCGTCATCGTAAGCCGGCGCTCGAACGATTTGTCGTTTGCATCTTCGCACATTGCGGTATCAATGCGATATGCAGCGGGGGAGGGGCTCCCCGCGAATTCATCCCGCACTAAGGTTAGCCGGAGTGCATGTGTTGCACTTCTTCCTTTTTTTTTTCAGTTTTCGCGATTCGCGATTTCTGACTCACGTCATGGCGCGGGTACACAATGCGGACGCATGCGGACGCCTTCTTCTTTACTCGGTATATGATGCACATATGTTGTGCTTTGACTCTCTCTTTCTCTCTTTATATATATATATATATATATATATATATATATAATTGTATTTACTGCTTTTAAGCAAAAGGGCATTTGTCATTCCACTTGAAAAGGCTCGAATCACGTGGACATACGACCTTTAGTAAGGCAAGTGTCGATGGCTCGAGTTGTTGCATTTGTGACGTCGCGCCAGCGCCTCATCGCCAAAAGGTCTCGCTCCCATGTGTAGTCGGCGGGGGCGCATTAACTCGGTCGATGTACATGCGGGCGTCGGACACGTGCGTCGCACACGCTCCCTCTAACGTTTCCCCAGTTGCAATTGCAGTTTGCAAATGCATAGGTATAACATGCACATGGAGGTCCGTATATATATATATATATATATATATATATATATATATGTATATATATATGTATATATAGATGTATATATATGTGTTGCCATATACGACGGTGGATTACAGTCCCTTTTTTGTCGTTGATCTACCGACCGATGGGATCAAAGTGCAACGCGATATACGCACTAGCTCACGTACCGCATTACCCGACAGATCTCCGAGATACACGACGTAATATTCACTAATTCCGTATTCTAGGATAAGAAAAAAAGAAACATGTATTGAAAACGAGGATTTTCTGGTTGGCGAGACGATAGGATGGAAATAACACCGAGGAGAAATCGGTAATCGAATAAAACGCGCGAAATTGATCGGTAAATTACGCGCGCGCGTGTATGCGTGTGTGACGTTGAAGTTTGCATGGTTGAAAAGCAACGATCAAAAAAAATACATATATTTCGAAGTTTTTATTGATATTCAAAATTTTCAATTCTTTTTTATAAATTAAGTTTGTGAATCTCTCTGGGATATGTAAAAACGTCGTAGTGATTTTTGGAGTTTGAATCAGCAATCGAAGAGAATTCGGTTTTCGGGCATTCCAACGTTGCAAACTTATGAAGTTTGCATAGTTGGGAGGTAACGATATATATATATATACAAATTTTTATTTTATATTTACGACCCCAAATTGCAAAAAAAGGCTTCGAATAATGACAAAAATAAAAAATGAAGAAAAAAAAATGTGCAAACTTATGAAGTTTGCACATTTTTTTTTCTTCATTTTTTATTTTTGTCATTATTTGAAGCCTTTTTTTGCAATTTGGGGTCGTAAATATAAAATAAAAATTTGTAGAAGCGTTTGAGGAATTTTGACGCCTTAAATCGACCAAAAATGAAAGTAATTAAAGGAAATCAATATTCGTTGCATTCCCACGATGCAAATTTTGTCATCATGCGTATGAAGAAAATTGCGCATGAAGAAAATTGATTTCTCGCTACTACCCTGCGATGCCTCGTGTCAGTGTGTGGGCGTGTGTGAGTGTGCAGAGCTCGAGGAATATTGCACAAGTGAGAGAGAGGTTGTGGTGCGGGTAATGCTGATTTTGCAGCATGTGGACGCTAAATGTCAAGGATTGATGCTACAGACACAAGCGGTCGCTATAGTGCACACTTAACATTATTAAGAACACACATGTGTGTATATATATATATATATATATATATATATATGTATGTACAAAATTATAATACTGATAAATAAAGGCGAAGAAAGAAAGAACAATAGCCGAAGAGATCGTACGGGCGTACATGCTATAGAATCAAGTTTTCGTCACGCTTCACCCAATGGATTATTATAATGAGCTCGCACATTTGATTCGTATGAAAATGGCACGTATTCTTTATTTACACATTTTTTTTTTTTTTCATCGCTGAAAAATTCAATGTAGGCTCGTAGCTTTTGCACTGTCAATAAGGTCCCACGTAATTTATAATAGCCACTGGGCGTGCGTATATATGGAGCTCGGAAACTCGCACGTTAGGGTTGCGTTATAATCGACATTCGTATGGTTTGTATTAAAAGGAAGGACACCACCGCGACGGGCCGGAAAAAGGTCGTATTTCCGATTTTTTTTTTGTTGGTTAGTTCATTTATTTGGGATTTGGAAAAAAGATATGTTATTAAGCATACATTGAACTTGGTTCGAGTAAATTTTGATAAAAAAATAAAATAAAAATTGAATATTAAATAATTAAATAGTTAAAAAATAATTAAAATTATAAAAAATGAGGTCCAACGGCCGGATCGATAATTTGACAATGGTTGGAATGAAAAATTGAAATAAAAAAGTTGATAATTGAAATAATCTGTATAAATGTATTATTTTTATAAAAATCCGAACTTCTCGTTTGCAGTTTCAAGTTAGCGATCCGTCGTAAGGATCTCCAAAATAAATTCAATCATATTTGTAATCTAAATGTACAAAGAAAATTGCGCAATACGAAAAAAAAAAAAATGCTTTGCATTTCAACGATACAAGCTTCAATACCATAATTTATTTGAAGCCAAGTCTCGATGTTTTGCTCTGTTTTTCTCTGCAATGTGGAATGATTATGAATTTTTCTTCAATTTTCTTGTTTTTTTTTCTTCTTACCTTGAGGTAATAACACCCAAGGAGAATGGGCAATTTTACTCGAGACTTTCAGGTGTCTGGGTTAAGGGGTGTACAAAGGTCTTGAAAGTTCTCGAAGAGGATGGATAAAACCCTTTTCCTAGACGTTAATTTGCCTCTCATTTTCCAACATCCGCTCTCCCTTACCCTCTCTCTCTCTCTCTCTCTTTCGCTCTTTCTGGGCTACTCTCATTGTCTTGGCCGTCTAGACTCGATAAACCAAGATATATATACAGGTGCACCATATGCAAGTCTTTACGAGTGCATAAAACTTTGCTACCTCTCTAGCCTCACTTGGTCTAACACGCCATCTCTCTTACATAGGGTAGCTCATGCTAAACCTATGTTTATATACAATATATATAGACCTCCGGTTCATCATCTCTATGCGTCGGCTCTTTCCGGTTTATCTCCTCATGTCTTTCTCGCACCTGCAAATTCTCGAGGGGCACACTCGTCTATGCAGCTAAATCTTCAGACATGATGAGATTCTCGTCTATATATATATATATATAAAAGAGACTGTCTTCATTATAGCTAAATTATGTCATCTTAAGAGGATAATCAGAGTCAACGAGTCGAAATATCTTTCAAGATTTATTATATGGATGTGAGAATCCAGATACATTCGTGCAGATCTTGCATATCGAGGCATAAGATTTATACATACATACATACATATATATATATATATATATATATATATATATATATATATGTATATGTGTATATATATATATATATATATCTACATGTATGTGTATATATATATTTATATTTATATGTGTGTGTGTGGAAGCTTGAAAATAAAATAAAATAATTGATTGAACAACTATACAAATTCCAAATACTCGACAATTTATTTTCCCCGTACCATTCACACGGTAATAAAAAAAATAAACAAACAAACGCAAAGGAACTCTTTCTCTCTCTTATCATCGCCCAGGCATGTTTTGTCTGAAAACAATTATTATAAAAAAGGCACCATTTACAAAAATCACGATTTAAAATTATAGCGTCCACAAAAATGAGTATAAATTAATTACGGTAATTTATAAATTTGAAAAATTAGATTATTTTTATAGATGAATTGAAAATAATAATTCTTTGAGAATATTATTCTTGTAAACGAATTGATAAAAAATAATGGTTAGTTTGAGAAAAAATATTTCTGTACATAAATTGGAAAAAGAATATTACTGGAAAAATATTGTTTTGAAGAAGAAATTGAAGCAATCATCACTTTTAACATCTTATTTTGATAAATGCATTGGAAAAAAAATTACTTCGAAAAGATTATCTTAATAAATAAGTCTAAAAAATACTGCTTTAGAAAGGTTATATTGATAAATGAATTGAAAGAATGTTGTCTTTAAAAATATTGATTTTCTTATCAATTTGTAAAAAATAGGGTTAATAAATATTATTTTAATAAATACATTGAAAAACAAATTACTGTAATAAAAAAAAATTAAGATCGCTGACACCACCTCGGCGATAAATGAAAAAAACCCAAATTCCGAACTTGCTCTCGAATAACGAATTAATCATTTCGAAATTCGAGAACAATAATAAAAGTGGTTTTTTTCCCCATTAATCTGACTTCAGATCGTTTGCCACGACGTACGGGCGACGTGCCGGGAAGTCGGGAGCATCCCGTGGTCCTCGTCGACTCGGATCTCTCGAGGCTTCCACTTCCGGATCTGGTGCTCTCGGCGGTCGAGCAATTGCCACCCGCGGCGCCCCAAGTCACCGTCTCCGCACCGAGCAGCCCGACCCGCGACGCGGCTTTTCAATTTCCCGAATTCAGCCCGCCCGTACCGAGCCCGAGGCCACGACCGCGAAGACGAAGACTCACGTCCGAGGGCTCCGCACTCGAGAAGGGCAGAAACGAGACGACGAACGTCCGGGGCTCCTCGTGCGGACATCTCGGCCCGTCTATGAGCGAGCAAGAGTGGGCGAGCGTCGGCGCCAATCTCAGAAACATCGCCGATGATTTTCACGCCTCTAAGACCAAGGTAAGAATTTTCCTGATTATTTTTTTTGCGTTTTTGATCGCTTTTTTAATATTTGCTTTTTTTTTGTTAAAATTAATTTTTTTAAATTAATTTGAAAAAAATGTTTAAACACAAATAATTTTTTTTTATTAATTTTTTTATTAAAATTATTGCTTGTTAAATTTTTTTGATTTTTTGAATTTTCGAAAATACATTTTGTTTGGATCGAATATAATAATTTCTCGCGTTGGAAAATTATACGTTTAATTATATGTTTAATTTTGCATCGTTGGATAGCAACGAAAATTCTCATTTCTTCCCTTTATTCCCATTATTATCGAACGTATAATTTTCTTGGCAGTTCATATTGTACATTTTTGACAAGAATCCTGAAAAATGTTTGTGTGTTTATGGTCCGGATCTGCCAAAAATATATTTTGGCAATCGACAAAAAAAATGAATTTTCGTTGCGTTCGAACGATGCGAACTTCAACATCATAAAATTATTTATTTTTGGGACGTTGAAAAATATGTTTTTTTTTTTCTTTAATAATTGATTTTTTTCTATTGAGGGGTTAGGCTATGAATATCCAAAAATGAAGGTTGTTTAAAAAATTTAATTTCGAAGGAATAAGTGTAAGATGATTGAAAAATCGTTTGGACATTTATTTGCATGTGCATTAACAAAGTTGTGTACCAAATTTCATTTTTGAATATTAATAATAGAATAATAATTATTAAATATTAATAATTAGAAATGGTATAAAAGATCTCGTGGTGGACGTTTGAACGTGAGGGTTCAACGGTGTACGTAATTTTTGCCACCCACTTGATCTGAAACAAAAAAAACGAGTTTGTTCTTGAAATGGATAACATTGGCTGAGACTTGGCCGAGCTTTTTTTTTGTTATCGTATTTTAATTAGCGAAAAGACAAATTTTGAATTTCTTCTCGATTTTTCGAGGAAAGTCGACATCATTATTGTTAATAACTAATGAAGAAAAAACGTTGCGGAGAAAAACGTCGTTCGAGATTAAAGTACTATTACACTGAATAAGTGTACCAAATTTCAAGTCAATCGGTTGATTAGATTGCGAGAAATCGTATACACAGTTTTGAAAAACACAATATCGCGGACAACACTTTAACCCTTCGTTGGCATACTTATATTTGGCCACGATTCTGACACACTGGGTCAATTTGACCCGGATAGTATTTCATCCACCTGATATTGTCAACCCTTTGGTCGGTTTTTATTGAAAAAAACAATCGGGATATAAAGTTTAAACATTTCTTAACATGTCTGCATAATTGAAATTTGGAAAATATCGAATTAAGGCGTTTGAAAGAATTATTGAAAATTGTCCATTTTGGGAATGTCAGTATTTTACTAAAAATTCATCCGGGTCAAAATGACCCAGTGTGTCACAATTTTCACAGTAGCCTAACCCCCTAAGTTTTTCTATTAAATTTTTCAGGATTGATTCCTTCATTAATTTTTTTATAATTAATTTTTAAAATAATTTTCTCATTAATTTCTCTATTAATTAATTGATTAATTGATTAATCCTTCGGAGATAGCTTTTAACCCCTGTTATTCCGGTCAATTGGACAACTCGTTCGTTCGATCAGGAAAATTGATTTATTCGATAGTGATATTCCTATATATTTATATAAACTGTGATCGACATTGAATTGCGGATCGTTTCAATGCGACGATTTTTTCGTTCGTTTTTCGTTTCATTATGTTCATCATTATCCAGAGTCTTTTTTTTGGAATTCGAGGTCGCGAATGTCTAATAAGAGTACGTAAAATCATTTCGGCGATTTCCACAGCCTTGAAAGGGCCAAAGAAAAATAGAATTAATTTTTGTTGCATCTCAACGTCGAAAACTTCACTGTCATAATTGCGTGGCAACCGAAACGAGATGCAGTCTCCAGTAATTGTCTCTACGACGTCTTTACTGTAGAAACCGAGTGCATTTAGAATTTAGATTGTCGCCGCAAACGAGCGTCGGCGACACCCGACATGTATGCAAAGTCTATATGCCCTCCGCGTGTGTCGTTTATAATGAATCCCAGGACGTCCTCCTCGCTTATACAGCCACCGGAACATGCCACTAAACAGAACTTCGCGAGTTTTCACTCTCCGAAACTCTGCACTCAACAACCACCTCGTAGTGACTTTTTTGCATATATATATATATATATATAAGATTCCACGCCATTTCACCTAGCCCGTGACCCCGACCGGTTTTTGTTTTCCTGATTTTTTTTGTCAAATTGTACCCCATGAAAGGAATATCTACACCAATTTTTTTTTAATTTTTATCTCTTCTTTTTTCGGAGTTATAATTTTCCAAAAAATGTCAATTTCGAAAGTTTTGGAAACGTTTAAATGCCGATAACTCCTGAACTAATTGAGATATCGACAAATGTCACTATATCATTTTTTTTCACTTTGAAGCATACTTTCGTTAAGAAATATGAACAAATTATCATGTATTAATGTGAACGTTTTTTTTTGCTTCTAAAGTAAAAACTATTTTTTTAACGATGAATCCATTTTTTCATATTTTCAATAAATTCTCTAAAATAAAGCGACTCGTTCTATGATTTTTAAGACTAGTCTCATTGTGAGCCCTATTTTGCTTGTATTTTTTTTCGAATTAATCATATTTTATCGAGAAGATTTTTATCATTTTAATCTCCAATAATGCTATTGATGATTTTGCGATTTCCAATTCTGCTTCGTCCGGCCTCAAACGGTTAATTTTTTATCTGTGTCAATTTAACGGAAAAAAAAAATGTTTCGAAAATAATTTTTTTTAACTATTATTATTTAAATATTTTTTTAAACAGATGATTTTTATCTCGAAAACCGTGGGACTTTTTGTGAACTGAAATTCCAGCATATAGTAGGACATGATTAGGACTATCCACAGTTGCAGGATTATACATTCATAACAGGACACCTTGTATATATATATATTTCGATACGAAAATGTATAGAGGGCATACGTATATTTTGTTATGGACTCCAGTGCCTATTAACCTTTATGAAAATGTTTACTTTACGCGTTTATTACTTCGAGTCTGGGTGATGCGGATCTTCGTACCGGACAACATTACCGCAATTCGAAATACGATATATATATTTGTATATATTTGTATATGAAATTATGTTTCGTCGGACCCGGAATTCTCGGTCTCTGCAATTTCACTCCCAGCTAATTTCGCCCCTCCCCCCCGCCGTTTCTCAGGCCAACAAACTTCTCACTTTGTCGAAAAGCATTACTTTTTATGTCTTCCCATGCGTCGAGCAAAACGACCATAGCTGTTTCCGGCTCTCTCGTTTCGTGTATCTTGTTTGGCACGGCGGGACGAGGAATTTTCATTTGCCAACCTTGGACAATGGACATTTTCGTAATGGTGAACGTACGTGGGCTTCTGTTTATTTTGGACTTATCGTTGCTTGGACTGGTAACAAGTGACAGTGGTGGAGCCTTAATGATATTGAAGCTTGCAACGTTGGAATGTAAAGAAAATTAATTCGTCTTTATTAATAAAGTTCCTTTCGACTGATTAAGGCTACGTAATTGTTGGAAGGTCTTTTCTTCAGATTCAAATTCTTAAAAGGTCTACACAAAGGTACATACTCGTCAGAGATTCACGAATTCAAGTTGCAAAAAACGAGTTTGAATGTTAATAAAAATAAATTATAGAAAAAATCGTAGCATTGCGATGCATATATAGTAGGGGAGACCGGGGCAAAATGGTATAGCGGGGCATAATGGGACCGGGGCAAAATGGGACCGGGGCAAAACGGGTTTGGGGCAAAATGGAATAGTGAAAATCAACACTGCTGGAAAATACGTCATTGGGGCAAAACGGGACTGGGGCAAAATGGGCCGGAGAAAATCAGGCTCTTCAGAAAGAGGCGGTTGGGGCAAAACGGGATCGGGGCAAAATGGGACAGTGGAATAATTCGATGCGGAAACGAAAAAAATGCAGGGGTAAAAAACGAGGGGTAATAAATGAGTGAAAACAGGTTTTATTGAATGTTACACGATATTTGGGTCACACTCTACTTACGATACTATAATTTAACGGTGGCAATGTTTAATTTTTATTACTTGTCTAACTAAGCTAATTTTTATCGGCACAATTGTCGCAAACGTACTCGATTAAGTTATCGTCAGCATGGGCACGTGAATAGTGGGCCCATTTCTCGCATGAATTACAACGAATCCAGGATTCCTTGGATTTCGAATATAAGCCCCCGCAGAAAAGGCATGATGCGTCATCGTCGGTTGTTATCGACACCGCTGGATTTTTCTCACGAACTTCTCTGTAGTACGGAGAATTCGTAAGAATGCCACTTGTACCTTTTCTTGATGTCGCCTTACGTTTTGATTTTTTGCCTGCCGATATCGGAAGCAGCTGGGAACCAACTGCACGTTACTGATACTGATTTTCAAGCCATTGATGAAAATCTAACTCTTGTCAATTTTTACGTAAATTGTTTTATGAAACTAGGACCGCCGCTCCCCATGAAATCGACGGATATGTGTCGACAAATTTATCGGTCAGTCCGTATTATCTGCGTATATGTGGACTGAAACGAACCACAAGCACCTTTTAGATTAGATTATGTTTCAACAGCTCTTTTATAGAGCCGAAGCATGAATTTTCCTGTCATCCCATTTTAGCCCAAATTCAGCCGGCTGCGACACTTCATTTTTGTGTGTCCCATTTTGCCCCAATTTGATATTCCACTCCTCTCTGTCCCATTTTGCCCCTGTCCCATTTTGCCCCAAATCAAGCACCAAGAAACTTCATTTTTTGCTATCCCATTATGCCCCGATCCCATTATGCCCCAGTGCCGTTTTGCCCCGGTACCGTTTTGCCCCGCTATACCATTTTGCCCCGGTCTCCCCTATTGCTTTAATTACAAATAAATCTATTGAATAAAACGAATATAATATTGTTTTCATTGCAAACTTATGTTTCGCATTAGATAAATATAAAAAATAAATATATATATTATTTATACATATAAATAATATATATATATATATATATATATAAATTATTAGATCTTATATTTATCTAAACGCATTAGATAAATATAAAAAATAAATAATAAACGTTTATTCAATTTTGCGCTTTTGAATTAATTGATATTGAGAAATTGGTTTTTATTTATCAATCATTCGATCGATGGCTTTCGCATTCGCAATAACAATCCGTCACTGCGTAACGTCGAGTAAAACGTATCCCGTGGCATTTTAATTTGAGCGGCTCTCGTACGATAACTCACTCTCGATGTCTCCTCCCTCCTCGTTTTTACTTATCCGTGCCATCGATCATCGGCCGCGATAAAATCGCCATATACGACATGAGAGCGAAAGAGAAAGAAGAAGAGAGAGACGGATAATTTCTTGTTCAAGGGAGCATAGGAGAATGATTCACGGCGTTTGAACCCACGGGCATCTTTGGCTCTATCCCACGATTTTGTGGTTTACCCGTATCACTTCTACACCCCCCCCCCCCCCACACACATTTTCCCGGCGATGCACAAACTTTCTCGTTTATTACCGAGTCCGTATTTCATTGCGCACATTCGCACGTCTCGATCTTTGAGTCTGTACGCACACGAAGATGTATATCGTATACGTGTATACAGGGTGGCCCGAAAAATGATGTCCAAAAGGGCAAATTCAGAAACACCCATGTACTGGTTACTTTCTAAGAAGATAATTTTTTCCAGTTTTTTTCTCGAGTTTTCCCGTAGTATAGGTTTTTATTTTTTCCCCTTTTGTGTATGGGCTTACGTCTTAAAAGGTTTTTTTTTAACAATTGAGATTCCTTTACTTTGTTTGTTACTTGAGATTCCTTTAGTTTTTTTTGTAATTTTTTAAATTTATATTTATTTTATTTGTATTTACTAGTAAAGGCGTTGAAGTTTGCATCGTCGGAATGCATCGAAAGTTCTTTCCTATTTATTTGTTTATTTATTTTTTTCATTTTTATCGTAATCTATCATTTTTTGATAGATTAAGTTCGGGGATATCTAGTGAAGGTTATAAAAACCATTTGGGTTATTTTCCGTGCCCTAAATTGGCGAAAAAAATAAGAGCGATAGAAGAAGAATTAACTTTCTCTGCACTCCAACGATGCAAAGTTCAACATCGTCTTTAGTGACTGATCCTCTTGAACGTATTTTTTCTTAATTTTCATCAAAATCCTGGGCATTTACGTTTGTGTTCAGTTGGTGGTTTATTAGCCGTTCAACAGTGCACTTTCATGATGAAAACAAAAGTAAAAAAAATTGCGAGGAAAATACACGAAAAATATCACACAAGTAGGTGAAAAAAATTGCTAAGAAAGTACACGGAAAACAACACACAAGTGGAAAAAAACTGCGGGGAAAATACACCAAAAAATATTTTAAAAAGTAAAAAAAAAACGTGAGGAAAATAAACGAAAAAGATAACCGAGTATAAAAGAAATCGCTAATAAAGTACACGAGTAGAAAAAAGTTGCTAAGAAAGCACACGAAAAACACAGGTCAAGTAGAAAAAAAACGAGGTAAATAGACATAAAATATAAGGCAAGTGAAAAAAAAACGCGAGGAACTACGTAAAAAAAAAGAAAAAAATGCTTTTTCTCAGAAACTGAAAAAAAAGAGATTGTATAACATGAGGGTGGTTTGGATAGGGTGATACGAAGTATCTTGATTTTTCTTTTGAACGTCACTTTTTGGACCACCCTGTATAATGTATATCGCTTAGGAGAACGCGAGCGTGGGTGAAGAGGCGCGAAAGCTCGATGCCCATAAACGCGAATTTAGTTGTAACAGCCCCACTTCCTCACTGCGATGGAGAACCGCGCTACACAACACACCCCATGTCCGCAATAAATATCGGCAGTCCTGACGCGCTCCGTGAGAATCGCCTTGTCTCGGGCCTCTCTGTCTCCTGCAATGTACAGGCTCACTCAAAATAAGTCGTCAATCTGAGGATAAGCTTTACTTTTAAATTGCCATTTCAAATTACAGTTATTAAAGTTTATAAAATTGGAATGCGTTTAAAATGATATTTCTCGAATCGTATGGTTCTTGAGAATAAAGAGACGGAGAAAGAGATAGAGAAAGAGAGAAATAAAAAAGAATTGGCAATTTTTTACCATTTTTTACGTGCCATTTAGAATTATTGCCTTTTTACGTGCCATTTGGCATCTTTGACCCTTTACGTGCCTCTTCTTGCCAATATAATCGTTTGTTACATTTGCATATCTCAAGTTCATATTTTCCTTTAAGATATCCATCCTCGGTAATATTTTCCTCAATGCAAATCAGTTTGCATTTCCAATGATATTTCGAGTAGTGTTCTAATCGCTTACATTAATAATCAATTACTCTCTTCCGGCATTTTTCATTACCTCAAACGTTGCATCGTTGGAATGCAATGGACATTAATTTATTTTATTGCCCAAGTATTTTTACCTCCCAATTGAGACCATGGAAATTACTTCAACGTTTTTCCGCATCCTTTATAGACATTTACGATCTCGATCTGCAAAAAAAGGTTTCGAATGATAATCAAAATAAAGAAATTGAAAATAAAATCGTTGCATTCCAACGATGCAAACTTCGATGTGATTATTACGCGCAGTCGATTTTGATGAGCCCGTTACGATTGTCATATTTAGGTTTTCTAATAGAAACAAAGGTCGTCCAATATAGGATTGAAGTTTGCATCCTTGGAATGCGAAGAAAATTATTTACATTTGATTACTTTCGTTATTATCCAAAATCAAATGTTGCAGATTTAGGTCGTCGATCGCTAAATAAAAATCATAGCAAAAGTTGCGTGATTTTCGTTGCTGGAATCTGCCAAAATATGATTGAGTTTGTTTGGGTATTTTGGGCTCGTGGCTTGAATCTGCCAAAAGAAGATCGAGATATGAAAGAAAAATCATTTTCGTTGCATTCCAACGATACAAACGTCAACGTTGTTCGTCGTGTTTCCTACCACGAGCGTAGAAAATGGTCCACCCCTTGACGACTTATTTTGCATGACCCTGTACGTTCATTTAGTGGAGCTTGGGTGAAGTAGATCGTCGGCTGATCGCACCGTATTGTATAACAGAGTAGTTATGGCAGTTTCCACCCGAGCCGTAGTCCCGATCTTGTAGTCGAGTAAAAGAGACGAAAACCCAACACTTTTTAGCGTAGAATATGAATTTTTGACTGAAGGTAGATGTTTGCATACTGGAAGTAAACCCCAATAAAATGTTGCCCCTCAACTCGCCCCAACCCTAAAAAAATAGGGGTTGAAAACTTAAAAATCGCCGTATCTCTATAATTAATAGCCCGATCGAAAAATGTTTCAAACAAAAGTTGTTTGGAATAATAAAATACGTATAAAGTTACGTGACGTCCAATGTCCTATTTTTGAAAATAGCGGCACAAAAACACGAGATCACACGCATCAACCCCGAATTTTCGAATCGTTTGCGTGCCGCTAATTTCAAAGATAGGGAGTTGCTTGTCAGATAACTTTATACGAATTTTATTATTCCAAGCAACTTTTGTTTGAAACTTTTTTTGATCGGGCTATTAATTATCGAGATACGGCGATTTTTAAGTTTTCAACCCCTATTTCTTAGGGTTGGGACGAGTTGAGGGGCGACATTTTATCGGAGTTACTTTCAGTATGTAACCATCTACCTTCAGTAAAAAAAATATATTTTACGCTTAAAAGTGCTGGACTTTCGTCTCTTTTACTGGACTATTGGGGGTAAGCATAACGTAAATATATATATACATTTGATTCCATCGACCCTTCTTGATCTTTCGTGCTGACGTTTACGCCCCCTAGAAGCTCCTCGTATCCCACAATTCATCGTTTCACGCTCTCTTTCTTTTCCTTTTATTTTTCGGTGCCTCTCGAATTCCCCGTTGGCCGATCAAATATGTATCGGCTTATCGAGATACGATAAAGGAACAAAATATAGGTGCACCCTTCCTGGCGCGATAAAACTTTCCACCCCACACTTCCTTTACTTATTCCGCTTTTTTCTTTTTTTTTTTCAATTTTTCTCTTTCGCCTTCGCGGCCTCTTTTCACGGTACACGTCTCCCTCTTAATCCTCGCGTCACACAGTGACGTACTCATCTTTGGGGTGGGTGATGAACACCCTGTTGGAGAGAATATCGCCTTTCAACCCTCTTTCTCTTGGCGAGCTTGCCAAGAGGAGTTCGGCCGAGCTTCATCCGACTCCTACGAGGGCTCCAAAGGGATCTCGAGATTTCTTTTTCCTCCCCTTCTGCTTCTCGTTCTTCTTGTTTGGGTGTGAGGGAGGAGATACCTTTAGGCGAGGAAAAAATAGCTCACTTTGATGATTTTTTTTCGAAAGAAATTATTTCTTCACCATTTGTGGGACTTAGGGTATGCTTGATTACTAGTTTTGGCTGTTACATGGTATTTTTGTTTTTTATTAATATTAAAAAATGGCGGAGGCATGGCACGGTCTTCTAAACGGGTTGCGGTGGATATTGTCAGACGGCGTGACCCGTAGCGTCGACGGGATGAATCCGAGAAAAAAAATCAACGAACATCTTTCTTTCGTTAACACTCATACGCAGAATATGAACCAAGAAAAAGTGAGAAATGTTGAAAATTTATGAAATGGTACGCTTTGAAACAAAAAAATTGAATTTTCCAAAAAAATTGCTACATTTTGCAATAAAAAATACTGTTTTTATTTTTATTTTCAAAAACATTTAGGTTCATGTTTTAGATAATAAGGTTATAAATATTTATACCAAATTTCATCAGAATCGGTCGATTAGTTTTTTAGATATACGTCACACTAGTTTTTAAAATGCAGTTTAGAAAACCTTGCCATACCTGTGCCATTTTTGGGGATTAATGAGTTTAAAAAATACTATGTAACAGCCAAAAGTAACAATAAAACGTACTCTAAGTTTAAAAAATAATGAAGAAACATTTTCTATTAAAAAAAAACATGAAAATCAGGAAATTTGTTTCTATCGTCCTCCGGACAATCTTACCAAGTCCCCCGCCCTTCAAACTCCGTCAGCGCGACCTCTCGTTTCTGTATGAACTCGGGGCATTCTTGCCCCACCGTGTCTCGAGACGCGGAGGGTCGCCAAGTTTCTTTGGAGATTCGATACCTCGTTTGCTGCTTGGAAGACCCGTCTAATTATTACCATTTAAGTTTACGTAATTGGCCAATGCCCGTGGCAGGAAGGGGGGGGGGTCGTTTCCTTCTTATATCGCGAAATCGCGCAAAGATCCGCTTTTTTCTCGTATCCGCGACAGAGAAATAAGCAGTCTCGAGCTTTTTTTCTCTAGCCTCCATCTCGTTAGGAACATATCTAACCTAGGTTACCTTAGTCCAAAGTCTAAGGATTTAGGAAGTCTAAGGATACCAGGAGTTATCATGGTAGGTATGATTTTTGTAAAAATTTCCCGAAATTAAGTACTGACTCGTTCATAATGTCCAAACAGACAATAATTGGTAACTAAAAACTTATTTGCGTCTTAGCTTAATGTGTATTCAATCGACAAACACCAATACAATTATCTGTAACCACACAACTAACTAAATGGAGGTGTTGAATGATTAAAAACTTGTCAAAAAATCAAAACTCCTCTTATGTTGATGCTAATTTTGAAAAAAAATAGCATTAATTGAAATATGTTACCTCTTATGTTAAAGCTGTGTTTGAAAAAAAATAGCATTAATAGCGTTAATAGGAATAGAAAAAAATAGCATTCGTTATAATATATAAAAAAAAATAGCATAGCAAAGAGGTAAACGAGTTAGTACCTAATTTTGGGAAATTTTCGAAAGATCATACTTGCCACAATAACTCGAAATCCTCAGACTTTGGACTAAGGTAACCTAGGTTAGATATGTTCCTAACGAGGTGATTTATCACCCCCTTAAGGCTTTGCTTCGATCTCCCTTACACACTGTGTGTGTGTGTGTGTGTGTGTGTGTGTGTGTGTGTGTGTGTGTGTATATATATTGCTGGAATTCCCCATATACGCGAATGCAGCTGAGCAAATAATTTCTAGCCCGAGTTATCCGCGTTATTATTTATCCACGTCCATACGTATGTAATCGCACTTTGCGATCGATTCCCTCTGTTTTATACATTGGCACGTGTAGAGGCTCTGACACATATAATCTCTGTCCCGGCAAGTCCCGTGATTCGTCGACAAAACAATGATCGTGATGATAATAATAATAATAATAATACCAACAATAATAATTCTAATCGTTGATCCAGTGACTCACCCGGACGAGACTCGGTCGCGTATCCATTCGATGAATAAAACTAGAATAAAATAAAAAAGAGTTTAGATGTCAATAAAAATAAAGAAATGAAATAAAATAAAGTATTTTTTGCTGCATTTCAACGGTGCGAACTTCAACGTCATATTGACATTTGCAGAGTTGGAACGCGACGATATTTTTTTTTTTCTAATTGCCAATTTTTATTGGCGGAACAAAGCTACGGTAAACTTTTTTTTTCATTTTTATTAGGGACGGATAATAGGTCCCTAATAAAAATCGAGAATAATTTTATATAATGATAAAAATGAAAAAAGGGAAAACAGAAACATTTCATTGCATTCCAACTATTCAAAATTCAACACCATAAAATCAGAGGTGAAAATTAGATTTTATTCCTAATGGAATAACGGTTATAAATCAAATGTTCAAATGCATTTTTGGCCGGTTCTTTTTGCTTCTTTTTTTACACGTGTTTTTTTTTCTTGCGCACTTGTATATTTACGTAATTTATAAATTTACCGAATCTTACATCTATTATCGCATTTATTCGACATTTACATACGTATCTGCGAGCAGGGCAAGCAAGCATGTAGCGACGATCAAGTGGCAGACAAGATTAATATACACATTATATATATATGTATATATATATATATATATATATATATATATATATATATATATGTATATATATGTATATATATGTGTGTGTATGTGTATATATATATATATATATATATATATATATGTATATGTAGATGTGTGTTATGTATAATTGTATCTTTTGCATGTATATATGGAGCATAGTAGGGAACTCGTGAACAAAACGTGAAAGTTAAGTGCTCATGGCACTGCAACGTTGGCACGAGCCTTGCGTTGGCTACTGCCCGAGAAAATTATCTCCAATTATCTCCAACGATGGCTTGTCTCTTTCTCTTGCTTCCTCTCCCTCTCTCTCTCTCTCTCTCTCTCTCTCTCTATCTCTCTCTCTTTCCCTCTCTCATTTATCTCCGTCAATCTCGCGATCTTTCTTCGTCTATTATAATTTTTTTTCTTTCGTCACCCCCCTCCCCCTGTTGCAAAAGCCTTCAACGCTTTTCCGGCATTGCCAATACAGTTGGAGTAAACTTTGCAAAGTTTATAAGCTCCTGGCGAACTCGCGCTGCTCGCGTTTGTCAAAACGAGCTCGGTGTCTCTCTCGTAAAGTACACGAGGCAACTTTTCCGCAACTTTCTTTTCGATATTCCGTAGAGTCGATTCGCGTTGGTACACTGGGATGAATGAATTTGTAGGAAAAAAGCCCGCAAACGTTTTGCACAAACTTTCATTGGCAAGTCGAAGCGGAATGTCCAAGAGGTTAATGTAAAAAACTTAATTGATGAAAAATTTGCTTTGCAAACTTCAAACTTATCTACAGCGCTTGGTTTTTTTTAAGCGACGGACTTGGATTGGTGGATTTTTTTATCGAAGTGTTGTACACGATATTATTCGTCGTAATCGTCAACTGCTTCAAGCTCAATTTTCCTGCTTTTTTCAAGGGGAGATACCTTTAGGGAAAAAATGCTGATTTTCATGGTTTTTTTTAGAAAGAAAAATTTCTTCATCGTTGTTTAGACTTAGGGTATGTTTTATTACTACTTTTGGTTGTTACATGGTATTTTTTATTTTTATATTAATCTTAAAAAATGACGGAGGTACGACACGGTCTTCTAAACTGGTTGCGGCGGATGCTGTCAGACGGCGTGACACGTAGCGTCGGCGAAATTAATCTGAAAATGCGCCAATGAAGATTTTTCTGCCATTAACACTCATAAGCAGAATATGAACCAAGAAAAAGTGAGAAATGTTGAAAATCGATGAAATGGTATGCTTTGAAACAAAAAGATTGAATTTTCCGAAAAATATGGCTACATTTTGCAATGATAAGATACTTTTTTTTTCTTTCATATTTTTCTTTTCATATTTTTCTTTCATATTTTTTCAAAAAAAAAAAAAAAAAGAAAAATTAGGATCGTATTTTAGACAATAAGGTTAACATGATTTATGCTAAATTTCATCAGAATCGGTCGATTGATTTTTTAGCTATACGTCACGCCAGTTTTGAAAATGCAGTTTAGAAGACCGAGCCAAATCTCTGCGACTTTTTAGATTAATAAAAATAAAATAAAATACCATATAACAGCCCAAAGCAGTAATAAAACTAAGTGTCAAAAATGGTGGAGAAATCTTTGATTAAAAAAAAAAATCATGAAAATCGGAAAAAAAGTTCGTCGTCCAAAGGTATCCCACCCCTCAACAAATTGTCCGTAAATTCTCGCTTTTCGTTATTATATAAAAATAATATGTGTTCCGATATTGCATAGCCCTTTTTTTATACAGAAATGCCTCGATGTCCAAAATTTATTGTTTTATCGAAAAAAAAAAAAATCCGTTTTTTTTTGTTTCATTGAGGCAATGCAAATTTCACGAGAGGAGAACGAAACGGAAACGAAGAGAAGCAAATCATTTTTATTGCTCGCTCTCTGTCTCTCCTGGGAGCATATTCTATTATTGATAAGGAGAGATATTACGATCACCGGAGCGTGCTCGATGCACTCCGCAAGATTTATATTTATAAGGGTGTCCACAAGTGCGTGTATATGTACTCTGGAGGAAGACCATTCGAGAAGAAGAAATACGTGTCCACGCGATTGTCCCGTATATACCTACATCGGTATATAGAGAGTTCTGGTGCGGAGGCGAGAGAGACACAATTAATTGACAACGAGAGAGGAACACTTTCATCCTCGGCTCTCCCTATCTTCGCAATCCGCCATAATTCTCTCTTAATGTGACGTGTTTTTCGTTTTTTTTTTCTTCTCTTTTTCTTCCCTCTCGCCTCCCTACTCTTCTCTCACTCACCCCGCCCCCCCCCCTTAATGTCCCTTCGTGGATATTCTTCCGCACGCCTGATAATCTCTTCTCTCGTCGCGATTGTTGGTACGACGGGCTCTCCTCGGGCAATCGAATCGTCATGTATACAGGGTGGCGCGAAAAGTGACGTCCGAAAGGAAAATCTAGATGCCTTTTGAGAAATGGTTTTCGAGAAATACACTTTTTTTTTCGATTTTTTTCCCTAGCATAGGTTTTAAAAAAAAACTCTTTTGTGTATGTACTTTTCTCTTAAAAATGTTAAGGGCGAGCTGATTGAACATTTTCGAAAATATCGATTTTTGGTTTCCGAGAAAAAAAAACATTTTTTTTCGATTTTTTCCCTAGCATAGTTGTTTAATGTTTTTTTTTGTGTATGTATCTTTCTATGAGAAATTTTCAAGGCCGAGGGGATTAAAAATGTTCGAAAATGTCGATTTTTGGTTTTAGAGAAAAGAAACAATTTTCTTCGAGTTTTTCCCTAGCATGTTTTTTTTTAAATTTCTCTTCCCTTTTGTGTATGTACGTTTCCTTTTGAAGTTCTTAAGGGCACGCAATTGAATTTTTTTAAATATTGATTTTTGTTTTTTGAAAGATTCGCGAAACATAACGTTTCAAAAAGTGGGTCCGTTCCAAATTGGGGAAGTTATGGTGGTTTGTTTAGTTTTTCCCAAATTAACTTTTTCAAAATCAACTTCAAATTTTACAATCTGTTTTTTAGATATCAAAATGCAGTGCTTAAACGAGGGAATTTTTTTTTGGTTGCGTGGTTTTTTTTTTATCAACGAAAATAGAGCATTTTCACTGGAATTCAGTATTTTTACTTTGGACCGCGGCTGTTTTTTCAAAAATCAATATTTTATCAAATCCTTCGTCCAAGCACTAGATAATTTCGTGCGAAAACTAAATTCGTTCGATTGTTTTATTCCGGGTGATTTGTTTCCGAGCCCCGCATTGATAAATATTTTTCAATACAAACATTTCAAAAGATACGTGATACAATATTCTTACACCTAAAAAAATTTAACCTTCACACGGTTACCAAAATAAAAAATCACGAAAATTTATTCAGTCAAAAGCCATTCGGAGTCATTCAGACCAGTAAAAGTATTTTTTTTATCATCCGAAGTGACGATCCTTTCTAACTTATATTTTAAACTTTTGATTGAAATCTAAGGCATCAATGTTGGTGTTTAGTTGGATTATTTATTGTTTGAGGGTTCACTTTTCAACGATAAGACATGAAAATAATCGCGAGGATAGTACATACACAGAAGAGAGGAGGAAAAAAATGCTTTTTTTCTCGAAAAGTGAAAAAGATCGTAGAACATTCATGGGGGTGGTACGAGGCATCTGAATTTTTCTTCTGGACGTCACTTTTCAAGCCACCCTGTATATATGTCATTGGAGGGCAAAAAAGGACGAGGAGAAAAGGGACCATCATGTGCTGAGTTTTCTCGCGTTAAGAAAACTGCGATCGGAGACACCCCATCCCATACTTCTTATTATATTCTTCCCTATTGTGTATATATATATATATGTATATATATATATATATATATATATATATATATATATATATATATGTCGTATTCATAAAGGGCGGAGATTGGACTTTTCCGCGTTTATTATTACGGAGGCTCTCCTCACGAATTAAGAAAGAAACGGGAATCGGAAGTCGAGCGTACGAGAGAGTATATTCTTGTGGGCTCGGAGATCGTTGGATGTTTCCTCTCCGACACCCTTGAATCTCTCGAGCACAAAGTATATAGCCCTCGGTATTAATTGCTCGAGTCCCACTCGACTCCATACACTCGTCCACAGTACACTCTTGATCATCGTTCTCACTTTTGTCCCTACGATAAGTTTGGCATTTCCGGAAAATTATTCTCCGGCTGACAGTCCTTTTATTTTGAAAGTTCATTCATTCGTTGAAATTTAAAGCCAAACTAACATCCACATGTATTTATCGGTAAATTTTAGTTTTTGACTAGGAAAAACGCGTTCACACACAGCGGAGATTTTTCTTTCCGCTGGTTTTAAGGCAGCACACCCCTGTGATGTGCCGAAGAAAGGTCGTGTTTTCCGATTTTTTTTTCGTCTACTAGATTATTAATTTGGGTTTTGGCAACAAAAAAAACGTCTGTTATTTAGCATACACTGAACTTATATCCTGTAAATTTTTATTTACAAAAATAAAAAATGATCATTGTTATTGAGGTATGAGAGCTTCTGTATAAAAATGTGGTCAAACAGCCCGATCGATAACTCGACAATGGTTGGTTTGAAAAATAAAAATAAAAAGTTTTATAATCGATATAAATGTAGTTTTCGTGTACATAGTCGGTTTTTTTTAAAAGAAAAAATCACAAAATGTTTGGTCTAAAAAAAGTGTAATTTTGTCGTTATTTTTACCTACATTCGAGGGCGTAAAAAAATACATTAGAAAACAGCTACGTACAACGATATTCGTGACGCTACTGAAGTTACGAAAATATTGGTTTTTCAAAATTGAAAATCGTACAATTATAGCTAGAGTTTATAATTCCGGCTAGGTAGGGAAAAGTCGTTTCGAGAAAATAAAAATGTCATATTCTTGAATGTGTATACTTTGAGAAAGTGCAAATAAAATCGTTTTTTTTTCATACGTCACAGGCCCTTCCTTGACACACTTATATTTGGCCACGGCTTTGACACACTGGGTCAATTTGACCCGGATAGTACTTCGTCCACCTGCCCTTAACAACCCTTCGGTCGGTTTTTATTGAAAAAAAAGTCCGGTATACACTTTAAACATTTCTTAATATGTTCGCATAATTCAAATTTAGAAAATATAAAATTGAATTGTTGTAAAAAATTATCGAAAAGTTTCAATTTTTGGCAAGCGAGCATTTTTTTTTCAAATTCGTCCTGATAAAAGTGACCCAGTCCGTCAAGGAAGGGTTGACTGTATATACAAGAGTGCAATACAAAGCGAATATTGAAAATCGTACCTTTGAGGGAAATCCTCCCCTCGCGAAAGCCAAAAAAATCAACCCCCTCCCCCCCCCCCGTACCGACTCACGATAATTAAGGGTGCGATCGTAATTTGCATTGTTTCAGGATGCCGAGGTCGAGAAGTCGAGGCTCCCGTTCATCGGCGCGAGTTTCCCAGGCGTCACGGCGCCCAGTGCGCCCTCGTCAACCGACAGCATTCTCTCGCTTCTAATACCCGCGCCGTTGCGCGAGACACTCTGGACGACCGTCGCTCTTTATCTCGGCTGGCGACTAGTTTCGCGTCTCCGATAGAGAGCGGCCCGACGCAGCAAGAATCGTCATTATCACGATACTTGCGGACCGAGATAGAAGTCGATCGTGTCGTTGAATGAATCATCGAGCCGGGGCCTCCCTCGAGCCCTCCCGCCGATCTCGCCCCGACGCCCCGACGGCCGCGGCGTCGCCCCTCACCAACGAGGAGCGGAAAACCATCAAGGCGCGCCAGCCGGGAGGCCAGAGGGTGGAACATTTTTGACGAGCGACGAAAAACCAAGTGTCGCGCGAAGCTTTGAAGGAACAAAAAAATGGCTCTTTACGGAGGACGCGCGCAAGCGTCAAACTTCGCGACACACCGAGGGAGAGACTTCGTTCGAGGAGAAGGGGCGGAGGGAAAAAAACAAACCAAAAATCGTCAATTTTCGACGATTTTTTTTCCACCTCCTCTTCTTCTTGCTCGCGAAAAATCGCCGATCGCGACTCGTGGCAATTCCGGTCCTACGTGGAAAAAAAAAAAAAAATAACCGCGAGATGAAGCAACGAAAAAGTATTTTGCTCGAGCCTCGCGATCGAGTGTATCGTAGGTTTGATGTTTTTTTTCTTGTTTTCTCGCTTTTCGTAACTTTTCTCGACCGGAAACGCGAGTCGCGACGAAAAATCACGTCGATATTTGTCGAATTATATTGTACATCGTGTGTTTTTTTTTTTGTAAAATTATCCGACACATGATGCTGAAGTTTGCATCGTTGGAGCCCGAAGAAAGTTCACCCCTCCTCCCAGTAATCACGATCCCCCCCAGTGATCACGCCCCCCCCAGTAATCACTTCCCCAGTGATCACCCCCCCAGTAATCACTTCCCCAGTGATCACCCCCCCCCCAGTGACCCCCCCCCAGGGATGAGGATCCCCAGGGATGGGGGTACCCCCCCCCAGTGATCACAATTTTTTTCCCCCGATTCGAGACGCGAAAATTCCCCAAACGATTTTTCTCGTCACCAGAGATCCGCGAACTTGACGTGTAAAAAAAAATTACCGATCGGAATGTAAATGACGAGAGGGAAAAAATTGTAAAGGAACTTTCGTTGCGTTGCCAATGGATGCAAACTTCAACGCCATCCGGACACACGGGGGTTGCCAGGAGAGAGACGATGCTTTCCTTTTTCGCTTTACTTTATTTCTCTTCATCTTTCTTTCTTTGTCTTTTCGAGGGAGGGGGAGGGGAACAAGGACGAGATCCAAAGAGGACCCAACCGAATAATCAAATGATGATCTCATTACGGATATAAACAAAGAGGAATACTTAAGCCTAAGGTGAAAGTGTTTATTAGCGGTGTGAGAGAGAAAAGATTGTCTGCTTGTGTGTGCGTGTGTGTGTGTGTGTGCGGAACAAAAATGTTTCCGATCGTGCGTCCCCTCGGAGGCCCGGAATCGTTATCTCTGTCTCGTCCGATCGATCGTTGATTCGTTCCACTCGAGCCGAAACCACCTCCAAATTGTTCATTTCAATCCGTTATATTTGGCCCAAAATCGCCAAAAAATTCGGCTATGAGACAAATTGTCGAAAAAAAAACGGGATCGAAGGAGGCAAAGAAAAAAAATTGTCAAAAAAAAAAAACGGGCGATGTAATAAAATTGTCGAAAAAACATCGGCACCAAAATTCTCAACTCGAGATCGAGCGCGAAAATTTCGTCATCGATCGGACGCGAGAGCGATCGGGACTTTGAAAAAAATAAAAGGAAAAGGTGGAACGTGAAAGCCGAGAGGGGACGAAAATTGACAAAAGTGGAGTATGTACAGGAAAGTATAGGACAAAAGGCGAAAAATCGCGTGTGACAAGAGTGTATTTATATCTTGATATAAAAAAAAAAAAAAAAATACGAAAAACCATTTATAGAAGTAAATAAACGAAAGTTTGGAATTCAAACTTTGGAGGACCGATTTGAAAAACAATTGGACATTTTCTGCACTATTTTTTAATTGACATTAACGTAGATAATTGATACATTATATGTATATATGAATATATTTATATATATATATATATATTTATATATATATAAATATATAAATATAAAGAAGTGTATATAAAAATACACCCGAGGCACGCAGCATCTTGATTGGCTAGCTGCGCCGCCTGTGGACAGTTTTCAAATGATCTCCGGTAGCTTAGCTCTTAAAGAGGTGTCCACGTCCAACTCTTGCGCATTTTGGACGGGACGCGTACCTCTCTCCTGCCCCAGAAAACCCCGTCAATTCCCACATTTCGATCGTTTTACACGGCAAAAAAAAAAACAAAATTCCCCTCTGTCCAGAAAAACTCACCCCCCCCCCCCCCCCCCCAAGATCGTC
Source organism: Ophion obscuratus (assembly GCA_964007375.1). Lineage (NCBI taxonomy): Eukaryota > Metazoa > Arthropoda > Insecta > Hymenoptera > Ichneumonidae > Ophion > Ophion obscuratus. Next base: position 12,150,757 of record OZ023314.1, on the reverse strand, counting down.
TCGATCTTTTCTCACTCAACTCGCTTCTTTTTTTTGTCACCTCGGAAGTTATTCTTCGCCAAACGTTTCAATTCGTCCACAATTTTGTCTCCGTGATTGGCTTTTCTTTTTTCGCGCGCGAACGTGCGACGTGACGAGAAGGGGAAAAAAGAAGGAGTAGAATGAGAGAAGGAATTTGCATTGTTGAAAAAAATAACAAATAAAAATTAAATACACTCGTAAAATCGTCTGTAAACAAGTATTTCCAGTGTGTAAAGGTAATAGTTATTTATTTAGGTGATAGGAATGATGCGTATTTTTCAATTGCGAAGCGATGAGATATATAGTGCCGGTGCAACGATTTCCAACGTTTTGGATAATTGCGAAATTATATTGGAATAATATAATTCATTTTGAAGATATATATATATATATATATATATATATATATATATATATATATAGTATCTTCGTAAAATAAGAAACAAAATTAATTATATTGGAATAATATAATTATACAATTATTCAAAGTGATCGGAAGTTTTGCATTTATCCAAAGCGATCGAAAAATTTTACCGGTAGTGTATGTAGGTGTGTATATATATATATGACAATGGCTCGGCAATTTTTCCAGCTGTAAAAAACTGCCATTCGTGTCTCACCGAGTTACGGAAAAATCGACTATCAATTTTTCCTGCTTTTTTTTTTGCAGTCACCTCTTTTCCTCCCCTGCTCCATTTTCTTCCCCTCTATATATATATCTCCCTACCTCTCTCTTTCTCTCTTTATCTTTCTCTCTCTCTCTCTCTCTCTCTCTCTCTGTCTTTGTTTCTCTTTATCGCTCTCCTTTGCCTCTCTTTTTATTTTTCTTTAACTTTCTCTTTCTCTCGTTTGCCTCCGTTTTTATTTCATTTTATCTTTCCCTTTCTCTCTCTTTATTTCTCTCTTCTCTCTCGCTCTCTCTCTCTCTCTCTCTCTCTCTCTCCTCTCTCTCTCTCTTTCTCTTTCTCTCTCTCTCTCTGTCTTTATTTCTCTTTATCGCTCTCCTTTGCCTCTCTTTTTATTTCTCTTTAACTTTCTCTTTCTCTCGT